>JBCEWB010060648.1:0-13700 GCA_039654565.1 Peronia peronii
AGCTAGCTAGCTAGCTAGATAGATAGATAGATAGATAGATAGATAGATAGATAGATAGATAGATAGATAGATAGATAAGAGAGAGAGAAAGTGAAAACAACAGACGTCAAATTGATTTAACAGGTCGTTAAATTAAATCAGAACGGGGGGAGGGGGGGGGGGGCGGCACAGCCAGACTATTCCTTACTCAGTGGCAATTGTTTGGTGGCGACACCTGTCAGGACGTGGTCGGACTCTGTGATTGGCTAGGACTAGGAGGAGACGACATCTCAAGGCCACTTATAGCAGCTTCAGCCTGAGGTGGGAGACACTGAGCTTCTTGAACTTCACATAACTCGTCAGGCTACTTGAGGAGGTACTTCACTGAAGGCCTTGGCAAAAAGAGGGATTGAAGAGGGGTCGGGGTAGCCATAAGAGGTGAAGTGATGTGGTGTAGTTAAAGGCCAGGCACAAGAAGTGGATGCTGTGGTCGAACGGTCAGGCCTCTGCTAGCGGGCGAAAAACTTGTACCATGGGTTCGAATCCTACCGAGGGATGGGAACGATTAGAACCTGCCTTCATGTTTTATAGAGACTCAACAGTCCCCTGACTTCTTGGGTAGGGAAACCCGACATCTAGCCTTCTTGGATAAGGTCGGGTTATATCCTGTAGCTTTCGTGTGTACGTTATCTACGTTGGAGAACTCTTGGCAGTAACAGATTGGATGAAAAGTGGGCGGAGATGCTGCTGTCAAGGGGAAAAAGTATGATAAAAAGAGGAGAGGAAGAGATATGTATCCAAGAGAAGAAGATTGACAGCACAATCTGTTTAGGGTATGTGGATCTTGAATGCCAGGTCTGCAGGACCAAAGATAACAGATAAGACGGGGCACGGGGCCTGAAATAACAAATGAGTTCAGTCAGCCATGTCTAGTGTTCTGCTCCAGCTTTCTGACTTGATCCAGGTTGTCTTTCCGTTACAGTTTGGTTGATATGGGGCATCAAGTCTTCACTTTTACACAGCTAAACAAACAAACAAACAAACGAAAAGAAAGGTCATGGTACCCGTAAGCTCAGCTGTTTTATCGTAGTCAATTTTTCGAAACAGCGATGATCTTTTGCTGGGAAGCGGCGATACCCCCCCCCGCTCCTGCACGAGACTGCTTCAAAAGTAAGCTGTTACATAATCATCAAAGGATCCCGGGCTTGACAAAGCGTCACAATGGGGAACATCACTGCACACTCCGAGGGTATAGATGTCACCCATCGACCAAGGATCAGAATGAAAAGCCAATCCGGGGTTTTTCCCTCACAATAGAAAGTCGTTGTCCTAGCAGTTTGTTCTCTTTTTAAATCCAAGTGATCACCAATTCTAGGAGAACCACGCCATTCTGTGGACTTCAGGCACAGTGTCTTCTTGATTTTTGACAGGGCATTTGCCAAAACCTATAAAAAGTTAGCCCATGTGGGTAATAAGTTAACAGTCCCTGTGACAGTGAAGTCTAGTTGTTTTATTAAAGTTGCTCCGAGAGTGGTCCCAGTAAGAGATCTCCTAGGTGGTCTTAAGTGGTCCCGTAGTGATGTCCATTCCTGCAGCCATGAGGTACTAGTGGGATGACCAGTGTGGAGACAAGATAAGCTTATGGATGACCTATGTCTGGAAAAGACTAAGAGGCAGTGACATTGTGATTGCTTCATACTTGAGCTTCTTTCTAATTGACATGATAGATTTGAACGTTGGATCAATCCCTAGAATGAATGATTTTTGCAACTAAAATTTGTGTCTTATGGACTTGTTAGACTTTCTATAGATCAACTCCAGCCCAATCCTGACCCAGTGCTTTGGTCTCGGCCACTCATCGTTTGCCTCAGTTTCCATGGGGATTTGTATGGTTTTTCTCAAAGTGAAGTTTATATCTGTTTACCTGATGGAGGATATCAGATCTGTTCTTATGTGTACTGGTCTGCCTGCTTGCCTGCCTGCCTGCCTGCCTGCCTGCCTGCCTGTCTGTCTGCCTGCCTACCTACCTACCTACCTACCTACCTACCTGCCTGCCTGCCTGCCTGCCTGCCTGCCTACCTACCTACCTACCTACCTACCTACCTACCTACCTACCTACCTATGTAGCTACCTACCTACCCACCTACCCACCTGCTTGCCTACCTACCTACCTACCTACCTCCCCCTACTACCTGTCTACCCACCTACCTACCTGTCTATCCACCTACCTGTCTACCTACCTGCCTACCTACCTACCTACCTATCTACCTACCTACCTACCTACCTGCCTACCTGCCTACTTACTTAGCTAGCTAGCCCTCTACCTACTTACTTGCCTACCTTCTTTCCTGCGAACCCGTTGCGTTCTATAAACGTCTTTCAACCTCCGGGTGGAGGTTATCTTGATCTGCGTACCCATCTACCTATTTACATTCTTGCTTATCTACTCATGTGGCTTGTCCTCTGCTAGCCTGCCCACTTGCTTACACATTATTATCTACTCTCCAGCCAACCTACTTGACAACTTACCTGTCTAACTATCTACTTCCCTGTTTACTTATCTACTTATCCACTGGCTAACATGTCTGCCTGCCTGCCTGCCTATTTACCTACCTACTTACCTACATATTCACTTACACATCCACCTAACCTGCTTACCTACCTACTTCTCATCTGCCTACTTAACCATCAACATTTCCACCCATCTGCTTTCCTGCCTATCTGTATAGCTACCTGTGTACATACCTGTACACCCAGCTATCTATCTTACTGCTTTATCTGTCTGCCTTTTCCTTCCTGTCATCCTTGGATCCTGTGAATTGCTGTCTGTCTAGTTGTGAACTGTCTGTCCCTCTGTCTGACAAACCTGTCTGTGAACTGTGCAGGCTAACTATCACCTTGTGACCAAAGCTATCACATCATCCGTCAGCCCACACTTCAACATGCTACATTTCCTAATGGTGTAGCATCAGGAGACAAACTCCTCTGAACGAAGAGGATCAACATGTTCTTTCAATTCATTCATTGAATTTATCCCTTTTCTTTTATATTTGATAATTAATTTTTTGATCGTTTAGAAAATTATTTTATTTATTTTTATCATTATTTTTGGAAGTTTAACCCATGGTTTCAATTTTATTGGTCTCTTCTCAAGTTTTGAAGGACTTTGATCCTGCACAGAATATCTCTGGCAAATTTTACCTAAAATTCAACCCTGGCCCTACGGCAGAGTTCCAGTGTTCCTAAACCTACAGTCTGGTTGTCTCTACTGACTGGACATCAGTCTGTATCAGAACTCTGTGCTCTGAGCTGCTCACACTTAAACATTGATGAAATCCTTCATTGTGACATGTGAAGCCATTGCTCGCTGTGTGTTACATTTTATCTCATTTGGAACTTTTGATTGTTAAAAAAGTACTGTCACTGTCCTTATCTCTGCCCCTGTCTCTGCCCCTACCCCTGTCTCTGCCCCTACCCCTGTCTCTGCCCCTGCCCCTGTCTGTGCCCCTGTCTCTGCCCCTACCCCTGTCTCTGCCCCTACCCCTATCTCTGCCCCTGTCCCTGTCTGTGCCCCTGTCTCTGCCCCAGTCCCTGTCTCTGCCCCTATCCCTGCCCCTGCACCTACCCCTGTCTCTGCCCCTGTTCTTGCCCCTGTCTCTGCCCTGTCCCTGTCTCTGTCCCTGTCTATGCCCTGTCTCGCCCCTGTCCCTGTCTCTGTCCCTATATCTGTCCCTGCCCCTGTCCGTCTCTGTCCCTGTCTCTGCCCATGCCCCTGTCTCTGCCCCTGCGCTATCCAGAGTAGTGTAAAGTTGTTCTGCTGTTTTTGTTTTCTCCACAGGTGAGAGAAAATCCCGGACCAGTAACAACGGCATCATGACCAAGCGGCTGCAAGTCCTAGGGGCAGCGCTGGCACAGGCACAGGTATAAAAACTTGTGGGGAATTTTTGTGCCTCGGACATATAAACATACAGACATACAGGCATACACACAAACTTACAGACAGATTGATAAGTTTGGTATTGGTAGAGGCTAGGATAAAGGAAACATCAGAGATCAAACCTCACAGACATACAGACGTACACATATGCCCTTTGGGAGATACCCCAAACAATGCAGTCACTAATTCCACTAGATAAAAACCTCTGAGATTTACAAACACAGCTATATCTCCTGCTGCATGTAAGACTACGTGCAGACACAGCAGTTGATCTCTAGACAGTTACCTTAAAAACTGCGAGCTACAATGATCCATGAACAAAGTCCATGCAGATAAGCCATTCAAGACATTCCAATACAGAATCAAAGTGTCAAAGCTCATGCCTGTAACCAAATGATAAGATAGAACACAATTGATCAGCCTAGCAAATCTTAGAACTGGCCTATCAGTTTGCAGTATTTCCACTTTCAGTTTGACATTATAACTAGGCTGTCCGTAGAGCCCACAACTGGATGACATCAGTCACCAACCACATCTGACAGCCAGTGAGATAGAAAAATCTTGGTCGTGAAAGATGCTAGTTCTGGTACAAGAGAGATTTGCCTTAAATTTGACGCTTTGAGTTTTTGCCCAAATTTGGCCTGGTAAAATTTTTGTTCAGATCTGGCTCTTTGAAAGTTGTCTTTTACTCAGTCTGTAGGTCAAGGTCAGAGATTGGCGGGGAGAGAAATGTGAGAGACAAAGTGAAGATGGACATGTATCGACATTTCTGCCCTCGGGTGGCTCTAACAGTTTCAGCTGTTCTTACTGCTGCACTTGTTGGACACAAAACAATAGGGTGTTGGGGGGGGGGGGGGGGAGGAGGAGAGAAGATCTGGCTCTGAGAGTATCAGCTGAGACCGGCGGCGTGGTCGTTTTTTCCATGAAGGCATTTTTCAACTTTAAACTTGCAAGTTTTTGTATTAGGATGAAGATCTTGTGGCTGTGATGTGTAGCATTTAGGAAGTCATACAAATGTTAGGTCGACTGCGTGAATCTTTGAGCAGTCTGGCACTTTGACATTACTAGGGTTAAAGATGAAATTCTTATTTATCATGGGAGTTCTCTGAACAGGAACACAGTGGTCTTTATTCAAATATGGCAGTCAATAATAAGATCTTCTAGGCAGCTGAAAGATCTGACAGGTGATTTGTGGACTGAATTTTTTATCTTCAGTTACAGTTTCCAAGCAGTTGGAAAATATGACCATCTTATTTGATATAGTAAGCATTGATTGTTGTGTAGTTGAGCTTGATGAGAATCTTGTCTACTGATGTTTTCAGGAGGTATTCAGCTCTTACTGGATCCAGCTACAACAGGCAGGTGAGTAGGCGGCTGCCAGTCTTGTGCACTCAGTTGTTCCCCATCGTGTCAGCGCTGGCTCTGATACATGTTGGTGCTTGTGTGTTGTCATACATATCCTGGCGCAGCTCTGATGATATGAATTTATTTTTATATACCCAGCCCAGGATCACTTTGTTGTTTTCTATTGAAATTTCTGAGGCTCTTTACAATTTCTGAAGTTATTTTAAATTTTTGCCCATCAGTTCAAATTTATGAGGTCTGTTCAAATTTATGAGGTTCTATTCAAATTTATATGAGGTTCTGTTAAATATTCTGGGGCTCTTTTCAGATTTCTGAAATTTTCTTAAAAATTTTGAGATTCTGTTAAAATTTCTGAAGTTCTGTTAAAATTTCTGAGATTCTGTTCAAATTTCTGAGATTCTGTTCAAATTTCTGAGATTCTATTCATATTCAATTTTCAGAGAAAACCCGAGTGTTTCAAGTTTTCCACATAGTTAAGAGCAAACACAACTTCTAAGATTAGCTCATGACTTCTAGATGATAATGGATGATTATTAGTATTATATTCTTGCCCATAGTTATTTTTTTAATTTCATGTTGAAAAGTGATTGTGTTGTGATGGCTGTGTTTTTGCCCAGGTGTTGTTAAGGGAGAGCAAAAGCCATCATTCATTCCTGAGGGCTACAAGTCCATTGTCAGGAAACTGGCCAAAGGTAAGAGAAATAGAGGTCCACTTCTTTCTAGTCAATCTGCTTCCATCTTTCTTTCTTTTCTTCTTTGCTTTATAGCTACTTCACTCTTAGTCATTTGCCAATTCATTTATTGTACCGTCGCTCCAGACTGTCTCAGTCAGTTTGTTTTCACGTATCTGTTTGTATGATCATCTGCTTGTCCATTCCATCCAGTCGTTCATATAATTTACTCAAACCTCCTGTGAACTAATGACTTAGTGTATTCTGATTGACTGACAGACTGATCTATCCACTCACTCACTCACTCACCCACCCACCCACTCATTTCTGTCACTCACTCACTCACTCACTCACCCACCCACCCACTCACTCACCCACTCATTTCTGTCACTCACTCACTCACTCATTCACTCACTCACTCATTCACCTACCCACCCACCCACCCACTCACTCACTCACTTCTGTCACTCACTCACCCATTCACCCACCCACTCACTCACTCACTTCTGTCACCCACCCACCCACCCACTCACTCACTCACTCACTACTGCCACTCACCCACTCACCCACCCACCCATTCACTCACTCACCCACTCACTCACCCACCCACTCACTCACTCATTCACTCACCCACCCACTCACTCACTCACTCACTCTCTCACTCACCCGCACACTCACTCACTCACTCACCCACCCACTCACTCACTCACTCACCCACCCACTCACTTACTCACTCATCCACTCACTCTCTCACTCACTACTGTCACTCACTCACTCACTCACTCACCCACCTACCCACCCACCCACCCACCCACTCACTCACTCACTCACTCACTTCTACCACGACCCACTCTCTTACACACTACACATTTCTGGAGTGGGACATTTCATTCAGAATGTACATCACATAATGACGTATAGAACTAGAGCTCATATGCCAGTAAAACTAAATATTTGAGAGACTTTGATGTGAGTGCTCGTCGTGGCAGTTGTACTTCGTATTACTGACATATTTGTATGTGGCTTTCAGAGAGAGCAGAAACACTTGGTCCTGCCAGAGATGCTGAGATAGAACACATCAATCACAAGGACATCAGAATTAGGACAGGCAAAGTGGACTACGCCATTGATGGCCTCATCAGTGACAGTGACGGAGAGAGCAATTTCAGCTTTGAGGAAATAGACGAGCTAGCACTGCCCTTCCACAGCGAGAGTGAAAGGTCAGAGGTTGACACGCCACAAAAATCTGCTATATCAACAGATTCAACATGGACAAAACCAAAAGCATTGAGGCAGAAATTCTCTGGAAAAGCTGCTCAGAGGAGAAAGCCAGAAAGTGGAGCTGAGTCAGAAGCTAAAGTCAAATCCAAACAGAAAGTGATGGATACTGTGCAGAATGGAGAAGCAGAGAAGAGAGAGAATCTTTTTGAAGAGCCTGGAAAAGGAGATGTCAGTTCCGCAGAATCACCGTTGTCATCGACATTATCATCATCAGGAGAAGATAGTGATGATGAGGAGCTGGAATTCCTCACCAATAAGAGCCATGCTGTTCTGAAAGATGAAAGTATGAACAAGCCCATCACAAGTTTGGAGGAGATCTTTGCCTTTGTTGCTATTGTAGCTCCACTCTCCCCGCTGGCTGCGACTCCCGTGCCGAGGAGAATGAGGGTCAGTAAAGGCCTTGTATGTTGGCTATAGTCAAAATTTATGATCTGGAATCTCAGAATTAAGACTCAACTGAACGATTTTGAGACACGAGGTCAGCAACATTTAGAACACTTAGTCAATACCATCTTTTTTTTTTTTTTTTTTTTAAATGTCATCATGTCAATATTAATTTGTCCCTCATCTTGAAATTATGATATTTTGACTGTCATCTAGACATGATGGCCAATTTGTCCACTAGATATGAGACGACTCTGTTGTGGTAATTATACCCTAATTTCAAGGCAGATTTGCTAATGTGATATCAAGGACAGGGTGACCAGTTCATGATTGCATCAGCTATTCTACTCAGAGTCTGTTTCTCTGATCTTCCTTCTTCTAGAAATCCAAGAGATCTCTGAGAGATATGTAGGTGATAATGAGCTTTTCTCCAGGTATAATGTAACAGTAATTTATTTGCCATCTGTTTCAGAGTCCAGCTGATGATGAAGGCAGTGATGATGTAGCAGAAGAAAGTTTAGATGACATGACTCAGGGAATGGCTGGCTCATCCTCTGTATCACAGGCTTGCTCACCACAGAGAGTCGAGGTGACCCAGACAGTCGGCAGTGCCAGGCTTGCACCACTTTCAGCCAATGACTCGCGTGCCTCCCAACTGCAGGAGGATGAGAAAGAAAGTAGGTTTGTCACATTTTACCTGTCCTCCGACAGTGAGGAGGACAAAACATCACAACCAGACAAACAGCGGGCATCCCCGGCTGTGTCACAATGTCAAACTGACCCAGTATCTGCCAGCACAGTGCCACCAATGGCAAAGGAGAACAGAGATTGCCATAATGGGGAAGATATTACAGACACACGAAATCTACATGATGATAATAGTTCCAGTTTCCTCTCAGTCCCTGATCCACTCTTGTCTTCAACAGTGCCAGATCTGGCCATGCCCAGCAACAAACCAGCACCTGTCAAGGTTTTATTCTCCGAGTCTGCGGCAGAATTTCTGTGTCAATCAGGGGACAAATCGAGTGAGATCAACATGTTTATGGATGAGAAAGTTGATAAACCATGCTCTCCTGTCAAATTGATCAATAGTGGTGCTTTCGAACCGGGATCCTCTGCCGAGAAAGGAAAGAAAAGAAGAAGCCGTCATTCAGAAAGTCATGAAAAAATGGGGGATTTTAGTGATAGACAACAGTATTTGAAAGGAATGCGGAGGTTAAGGACACGCTCACAATGCAAAAGTTTTGGTTTTAGCACAGAGACGGTAGCATTTGAGCGCAGAGATCTGGAGAAGATGGAGTCTCAGGAGGATTGTTATGGGGCAGGGGAGAAAAGTGATAGACTGGGCGGAGAGACTGAGACAGATCCTGGGACATCCAGACTGACGTCTAGTCATAGTGATCCGGAAACCTCAGCAAATACCGCAGCGAATCAGTCTGAGAATGCCACAGAGAAGGAGATGACATCCAGTGTATCCGGAAAGGTCTTTGAAGAGTCAGTGTTCAAGTCACCTGAAACTGTTATCCATGTGGATGAAGTCGGCCCCTCCAGTGAACATCATGGGCAGAGAAGTTTTGAAGTGTCTCCACAAGAGAATGCTGTCATGACAGATCAGTTGGGTGGGAAAGAGATGAGAGATAAAGAATCAGCCAGAACTATGCAGGATGAGCATCACAGGAGTGATAATGATCAGACTATTGTCATCACATCCAGATCTTGTGGAAATGTTTCAACACACTTGCTGGAGAAGCATGACCAAACTTCTTCTAACATCGAAAATGATAAAAAAGTGCAATTGACACACACAGGATTATGTAAGGAAGCCAAGAGCATGGCTGACAGGTCAGAGGGTGAGAAAAGCTGCGGTCAGGTGGAGGACATCCTAGGGCATCTGAGTGATCTGTCCAGTTCTAGCAGTGATGAGGAACTGGACAGTCAGAGAAGGAGGCCAGCAGTGACAGTAGGAAAAGTGACCAGGACACACAGGTCCAAGATTTCACCAGCTCAACAAAGTACAGGCTCAAAATTCAGAAAATCCTTTAGTCAAGTCAGATCACCAAACAAGAACAGAAAGTCTGTACTGAGTGAAAGTTCAGAGAGTGATCTGGAGATGTCTGAACAGAAGCGTTCCCAGTGGACAAGTGAGAGAAAGTTAAGAAGCGAAGATAAGACTGGGCAACTGTGGAGACAGGCAAATGCTGGGGAAAAGAAAGGACTTCTTGGTGATGAAACAGAAGACGTGACAAATGGACAGAATCCACAGAACGGAAAGATCAGTCCTGATCCAGAAAGACAAATGAAACTAGGTCATATGGATACCAGATCATTGGCAAACTCTGATGCTGGTGTCAGAATGTCTCACTTTTGCCGCATGCAGACTCGGCAGCGTACAAGGGAACTGAGTGAAAGCAGCGTTGCCTCATTGACCCACTCAGAGAGTGGAGCAAAATCTGGAGAAAATGACAAAAACATACACAAATCCCGCAGACAAACTAGAAGTGGGTCAAGGTCAAGAGAAATCTTACCACTGAGCTCAGAAAGTCCTCAGAAAGTTGGAGATGACGGCTGTGTCAGTACAAAGAAAGAGAAGGAGGTATCGAGAATCTGCAGTTGCTCCCCCAGAGGTAAGAGAGGTGTAGCAATGCGGAGGTCGGCCAGGCTGAACAGTGAGAGCAGCATATCCAGTGAGGTTGTCAGTGTCACTGAGGATGAGCTGTCAGATGTCACAAGCCCCAGGTTAAGAAGAGGAAGTCAGACAGGAGAAAGTGACAACAAGAAAGACAAACCCATGAAACAAATCTCTTGTCTAGTCAGTGATCCAGAGAGGAGCAAAACAAGAGAGAAGGCGCAGGATGGGAAAGAAGATGGAGAGAGCATCACCCCATCCAGACCTGTGGCTCGACTGACCAGACAGTCCGGACTCAAACAATCCCAGATGCAGATTGCAGCACAACAACTGCATAAAATGCTGCAGAAAGCCAGAGGTTCCTACAGCACCGGGACGGCAAAGACGAAAGACCCAGTGAGTTCAGTTGTCACCAGGACGTCGGCTGGAAAGTTCAAACAGGCAGCCAGCAGATCTGCCGCTCAATCCAGAATGTCCAGGATTGAGGCTGAGACCAGGAATGATTGCTGTAGGTTTCCAGAAGGTTTTGACGGGGCTACAGGGGGACAGATGAGAACTTGGAGAGCAACAGAGGGTAGACGTGTTCCACCAACAGCCAGCCTGACAAGTGCACAGATGAGGAGAGGAGACATTGGTAAGACTGGAGTGCAGTCAGAGGCCACAGACAGCAGCGGCAGCAGCCAGCAGGACACCAGTAGTTTGTCCTCAGATCTGGACATGGCAATAGACATGTCAAAGACACAGACTGTCCCTGGCATAGAGACAAGACCTGCTGGAGATCTTCACACCAAACTTGTCACCAGCACAACTGAGTCATGTAAAGAGTCCAGTCCACAGGCAGCAGGTGACAGAGAATCAGCGAGTCGTACAGTCAGACAAACCTGTGGAGTTTCAGCTCAAGCTATGATTTTGGAAAATGAAAATGATAAACATACCAGTGGATTTGTGAAAGATGCCGTTTATACTAAGAAGAAAAGGGGTCGGCCAAAAAAACTTGTGAGCGCCTATGCTAAAGCTGCTTTAGTTAGAAAGAGACAGAACATCAGTCAGGAATTTATTCCATCCATCAGTTCTTCAGATGATGAGGAAAGCTGTAGCACATTGGATAACACAATGGAAGAAATGAGGAAAGATGAGAGTGATGATAGGAGGAAAGTTGACGTGACTACATTTGCTGCGGATGGATCAGAGATGGAGGCAGATAGAGTGAGCCCAGACAGAAAGAGGAGGGAAAATTCAGAGAAAACAAGTGGTCAAAGTGGAGGGAAACAGGAGGTGGTCGGAGTGGCAGAAAGTGGGATAGAGAAAGCTCTAGTATCCGACAGTAGTGAGAAATCCAAGCTACTGGCACTGTGTGCAGATGTCGTGGTGAAGGACTGTTATCCTGCAGCTGTCACAGGTTTGTGTCAGAGTTTGCCTGTCAGTGACAGCAGGCCATTGTCAGGTATTGACAGAGTTGTCAGTACAGGTGACAGCACAAATGCCAGTGACAGCCAGCACAGAGCTGTAGTGAAGGGTGACAGTGAAGATGTCAGTTGTGGAGCCAGTGGAGATCTCTCACAGCGGGACAGTCGCTCTGCCAGCTGGAGTCACAACAATTCACTCTCAGTTGATTCAGCGACAACAACCACAACGGTGACAGCAACAAAAGCACCATTGTCTCTCAAAGCTTCAGAGAATTCAGCTTTCACTGCTGTCAGATCACCACAAGCTCATGCAGAGAGTGAAAATGTACTATCAGACTCTGTGTATGCCTCACAAACACCTCAGTCCGACTGGAGTCATTGGCCGCCATCTTCCTGTCCGACTGAGCAAGTCTCACCAGTGGACTGTAGCAGTGACAAGTCTGACCACCCACCTTTCTCACCAGCTGCCAGAGAGAAGGACTGTCGCTCTCATACACATTATAACAGCATTGCTCATGATGAAGATAGACAAATTTTGTCGGCCATTAATACAACAGTAGAGCCTCACACATCACAGCAAAATGTCCAGCCCTCAAAATCTACTGTCAGGTCAGATACCAGCCTGCATGCTACAATGGGACCAAGCCAGTCAGAGCCACAAGCACTTGCTGCCTTCTCATCATCCCAAGCCATAGCCAGTACGTCATCTCTCAGTGTGGTCGGAAACAACAAGCAAATCTCTGATGCTGGATCCACAGGCAATCAACTAGATGATGGCAGAGCCACCACTGCCCAGCCCACTGACAGTGAAGGGAGGCAACGCAGTGCAAGAACTGGAACATCCCAGACCAAAGGGGAGATGACTGAAAAGTCAGCAAGTGAACTCAGCTCTGCTCAGTCTGTACGGACATCTTTTTCAGCTTTCAAGTCACCAAACTGTTTATCTCTGGTCCAGCCCAAACCTATAATGGACTCAACTGTTCCCACAGTGAGGTTATCTGTGGAGGTAGACGATGAGGAAAAATTTGCACCTGCAGATGAGAAAGATTCAGCTAGTCACACCAGCGCAATAAATCTGGAAACTTTTACCTGCCTCGGCCCTTTGTCTCCTCACAGTGTGAACTCTCTGATCCAGTCCAGGCAAGAGCTCTCTGGTCAAGTGAAGTTCAGAAGTAAAGAACTTGATCAGTCTGAAAATGTTAGACTTGGATCAGCTTCCCCACAGCCACAGACCAATGTCCAGCCACAGAGTGTCCAGCCACAGACCAATGTCCAGTCACAGACCAGTGTCCAGCCACAGACCAATGTCCAGCCACAGACCAGTGTCCAGCCACAGAGTGTCCAGCCACAGACCAATGTCCAGCCACAGAGTGTCCAGCCACAGACCAATGTCCAGCCACAGACCAGTGTCCAGCCAATTACAGCACAAGCAGTCAGAAAGAGAAAGTTGTCTTTCTCAGACCCTAATGAGGAGAGTGGACCCTCATGCAGTCACAGCGTCCCATCTTTCCTCTATGGACCAGCCATGTTGGCCCATATCTTTGGCTTGTTCAAGATCCCACGTCTTCTGTCCCCCCTCCCACCCTCTCCCTCCCCTGGGAGTGACAAGAACAATCAACTGTTGGTGAAGTTTGGCTCTACTACTCCGTCAGATGTGGTAAAAGTGATGCCCCGCGCCATGCCAGATATGGAAGAGGAAAAAAACACCAGCAGAACAGACAAGACTAGCAACAGCAGCAACAACCACTCTAGAAGGCTTGGCAGCTTATCGCACCAAATGATGGAAGCTAGAAAGCTCCTGGCTAAGAGAAGATCCATGCCTACAGTGTAAGTATTGCTGGCCATACTGCTGTGCGATGATACAAGGCAATGCCATGAGTTATGAAACTCTGGTCATCAGTTGTTTTTAGTAGGCAAACAATAGGCCTGGATTCACACATTGCTTAAGATAGATTTCATCTCTTTTGAATTAACTTTGTTACCAACCCCAAGGTGAGCTGCTGGCCATCTTTCAGCCCTTGGCAGCGGTGCATGTGGAGGTCTGTGTGTTG
>JBCEWB010060659.1:0-13700 GCA_039654565.1 Peronia peronii
TCTCCCCCCCCTCTCTCTCTCTCTCTCTCTCTCTTCCCCCCCCTCCCCCCCCCCCCCCATTCTGTCTCTCTCCACGTAGAATCACATTTATTTGCTGAAACACTGGTCATCAAAATCAATCCTTATTGTTTGGATATATTTACAACGTGGACATTATGAAGCTTTTCTATAAATCTTTCTCCATAGGGAGAGGATTTTTTATTGTGGATTTGGACAGTCATTCCTCCATTGCTAATGACGTTCTCTAACAGTTTCTACAATCTCTAGAGTTGAATGACTCTTATTGATAATTTCGGGATGATTTAAAGGTGAAAGAAAATAGCATGTCCATTTGAAGACTTGTAATGATGCATACAGTTTAAAAATCAAACATTGTAATTGTACTGATAAATCATCAGTAGAGACTAGAATGGCCGTGAAGACTAACCACATAGTAGAACAGAGCAACCACCCTGCCTTGCATTTCCTGAATAACGTATAAGACTGAATCAATCCAGCGTATGCAATATTACTACGCCATTTATGATAAGCACATGTACATGGCTCTGATATACGTATGAACAGATAAGTCGTCGAATCGGAAAGGTGTCAGTTACGAAGCTGGCGTGCAATGGTCAGCAATACCTTTGATCCTTTTGGCCATCTGCCAAACTGGCCATCCCGCTGGTCAAGAAGGTGGACACTGGCACGTAGCAGCTGTACATCGAATGGACATTGTCCGAGGCGAAAGTGATCATGTAAATGACCCCTGGAGTGTTACACTCAAGAAGAAGGCTCGGGTAATTGAATGAATAAGGAACAGGGCCATACAGGAAACGGGTTGCCTTGAGATCTACTTGCCCGTGGCCTGTATGTGTAGACTGCATTGGGCATTATTTCTCACCAGCCTTTTCACTTTCCTTTGGCAGGCACAAAGGCAATGTAAAACAGTGAAAAAAAAAGACAAACACTTTTACACTCCTTGCTTGAAACACGTATGGAAGAAAAATCTTTTCTTTTTATCATTGATTATATAACAATTTTTATTTATTTATTTATTTATTTATTTGTTTATTTTTGTCAAATTTTCAGCTCACAAGAAGAAACATGATTATTTTCTTCCTTCACTACTTGTTCAACACCCTGTTTGTGAGGCAAAGAGAAATAAAACCTTTGGCCAAAATAATCCCCATTAATTTGGCCCCAAATTTTTCCAGGAAGCTGGATGGATACTTACAGTTCGAAGTTCTGAGTAAGGATGCGGCTATTTCAATTCAATTTTTCAATCTCAAATTCTAAAGCCTTTGATTAGCAACATTAGATCATCAAACGATGAATTTAAATAGTTTAATTTTATTGCAGCAAAATCTTTGAGGGGTAAAAACTATTGCTGATGTCATTAGCGTGTCTATTTCTATCAAGCTACCATAGACTTTTTCTTGGTATCAAAATTATTAGCAAGACTTTTTTTAATGCATTTTATATGTGTGTGTGTGTTTGTCTGTTTGTTTGTCCTGTTTCTTTTTTGTTTTTTTATTTTCCTTAATATTTATTTTCGTTTAATTTACAATATAAAAGTTTACTTTTTACACCGTAATTTATATATCATGCTCACTTATTTATAGTTTTAAGCCATATGTGCATACCAGTAAAATTTGACCTTTCACACCAATGGTAACTGACAGGGCTGAACTACCGTCTTTAAGTGGATTAAGTATTCTACTACGTCTCATTTACTTCGCTATATGGATCATCACTGATATTAGAATAAATAATTTGACGAAAAGAGATCTGCCAGTCGATTAATATCACATCTAGATTCTAAGATTCCCATTCAAAAGAAAATGAACTTAATTTAAATTTAGGTATAACCCACAAAACTAGTGAAATACTCCGCAAATAAACTCGTTTTGCCAGACCCGCCAAATCCTCTCTTTTCTCAATGTTCTTTTAGAGAAAGGCCAAGTAGCCCAAAAAACAACCTTCAGTTTTGTTCGTCAGAATTGCATGTGCCTTGTATGTGTTTGCTGGACTTATTGAAGCCCTGATGCATTGAAATGAGAGAACTGTATGCGGTGTCTCACATTTGTATCCAGCACATTCTTACATGGTAACTAAATTGCCCGACATTAATTTATTTCGTCAGACTGCGAACATCAAGTTGAAGCGCTCAGCAATACTGCAGTGAACTGTAATCTGCAAATCCTAGCCTTGAACTATGCAAAATGCTGGCCTTGGATCCATTGTAATAGCTTACCAACAAAATAACACAAGGACAAGTGGCAAATTATCTGCAACATCTGAAATCTGAGCTCTTGACTCTACTGAGGTGCAAATTAGAAAATTGAAATTTTGAAGATACAGAGCACGGGGTATTCCACTGTCAATACAGATTTCTATCGCGTGTAGTAAAACCTTACGTTTTCACAACTGGTCTTATTTCTAAAGTGAGCAAAAGTGAACTCAGAAAAAGAACGGTAGTAAAATTTTGGTGGCATGAGAGCGAGGTGTACTGTTAACACTGTGGTGAATTGGGAACAAATAAAATAAAATAAAATTGAGCAATTATTGATCTATTTCAAAAGCAATCAAAGAAGTAGCAATATTTATATATTGTGCACAGAATTATGTACCGGTATCTTCAAAAGTCTGGCAAACTGAGACTGCCATGCATGGCCCAGCAATACAAGGACGAGTGGTGTATAATTGTTTGGTCTGTAAGTTCGACTTTGAAGGTGGAAGAAACGCTTAGTAGCACGAGGTATAGAGTTAATGTACACAATGCTAAACTGCCATCACAAAAACTTAGAAAAGGCATTATGTTTGGACATATACCGTACAATGGTCAAAGCTCAATGGAGCACTCTAGTCTTGTCCACTGAGAGTTTTCTCAAACTTCGAATCCCCAGCCAGACTTTAGCAATACAAAATAAGAAACCATGGTATTCGCCACTTTACCTTTCTGAGACTTCAAATACCGGACAAGATTCTGGCAACCTTAGTTTCAAATACTTACTTTCCTCCCTTCCGGTCATTTCGAATGTTAACCAAATATCTAGCAATACAAAGTAAAAAAAAAACGTCATATACAGGGTGTAGCTGAACAGTCCTGTAAGTTGGAATGCTCGGCGTACCAAAGCAAAACAGAGATATTAGGTATAGTGCGACCATGGCAAGAAAAAACAATCTCAGTCATCAGCACTTTTCTAGCCTTGGCTACTTATATTCATTTCAAATACCAACCAAAGCCTGGCAAAACACAATATGAAGAGACAGTCTTGATGTCCAGAATGCAATAGCCCAAACCAGAATCCTGGTTGACCAATGAGACCGAATCTGCTCAAATAAATCACCATTATGATAATGGACATGTTTTCTTCTCATTACGGTAATTTCTTTCATAAGTGTTTTGATTTACGTGTTTCAAGTCATGGGAGTCATTTTTCCTGCTTTACAATGCTTGTTTTGTACCGCATGTATTGTCTAAAGAGAAACATCTGATGGAAAAAAAAGGCTCATTTCAAGTAATTTTCGGTGAGATGGACCAGAGTATTCTTGGGCTGCGCAGTACAAAGATATGATGATTAAGTACAAAGACAGTTGAAAATAAGGACCCGAAGTTTCCGGGCTAGAATTTTGAGAGTTGTTGTGATAAGATCTTCACATCGGACTCTTCCCCAGTGAAAGTGATAAGAAAATATGTAGTCTGATATCAAGTGATGGAAAGTCTTATGTCAGTTGATAGAGGATGCGAGTCTGATGTCAGCTGACAGAAGACAAGAGCTTAAGAGCTCAATACTAATTAGTATTCTGTTCATCACACGGCCTTGCGTTATCTTTAACAACATTTAGGAATTCACATTACTCAACACACAGGGCTTTTCAGTCCACGTTATCGACATTCACTCTCATCCTGATAACAGAAAATTAAACAACGCACATCACGAAATACTTTCCTTTATTAACTGAGATAAACCAAATTGTGTTCCTTCATTTTAGAGGTTGCATTGCACATAGGTTTCCAATTCAATGTTCATGGATTGTCTCTAAAGATGAATGATTTGACAGTCATATCGCAAAATCTGAACATCCTCCAGTGGTTTCTACTACTGCTGTCTCTCATACTGTCTATGGAGACATTAATTTGATGCAGCCTGTATTATGATTGCTGCCGTAGGGACAAGTACAAGCGTATGTAGATTGGCTGTCCTTTCCTGTTTCTGATTCATGAGTGAATCTTCTGATGTTTGATGACCATAACTGTGGCAGTGTCTGCAGGTGAAGGACAGTGCAGCTGTAGTGTCAGAGTTTTCACACTTTGTTTTCTAAGGTGTCTCTTTATGATAGTAATCATAGTAAGATCATAATAATGTCTTCCGCTGCACGGCTTCAAAGGCACAGGCTAGTTTAGAGTACCTCTGTTATGCACGGTGAACCCCTTGTGGAAGCTAACCAAGTCACAGTACTGTATTTTCCCATTTCTGTGTTTACGTGTTGATGTATTTGTTTATTCTAAGCTGCAATAAGTGGCGTTCGGTAATTGCATTCCTCTGATGGTGATAATTTTACTTTTTTTTTAAAAATCAACATTTGCAATGACAATGCTTGTTGAATACCCTTCGTGTCTGGCAAAGGGAAGTAATAGACTTGTTAAAAGCAATCTTCATTGTCCCAATCACACAGTAGTAGACATTGTCCACGGGGCGGTAACTCCGAAAGTCAAGAGTGTACCGTGATTAAAAATTACGCCAATTCAGTCCCTTCCTCTCCTGACATGTTTGCTAATATTTCACTTCTCTCAACTAAAACCGTCCTTTTCACGAACGCACTCCGCTAATTCTTAGAGGGTATGTCATGGGCACAGTTTATGTAACCTCGCTTAGGGCATTCCTGGATGAGTTGAAAAAAGCATATTTTGTCACTGAAGCAGTTCACACAATCACTGGGAATATGTTACAGCGCGGCTGGAGAGGGCTAGTCTATGGCATCGATGTTGGCCTAGTAGCCAGAGGGATGCACATTTGAGTGTGTGTAATGCTACCCAGCAACACATAAAAATTTGTAACTTGCATACTAATCAACCTATACCGCACGAAACTATATGACATCATGCAACTGTGAAATATATTTATTTCAAATCAGGGCTTATTCTTATGGACCCACTGCACTAAAGGATCGTGTTTTTTATAATCGAAGCCCTGCAAACATTTTTCTGAAAGTGGTCCTGAAGTTGGTATTAAATTTCAGATAGACCACTGTGTTCACGCATGTGTTTACATGCATAAAAGACTGCTCGAGGTTGAACAGTAAAGTGTACAGGTTTCTGTATCTACGACCAGCGAAGTACCCAGGCACAAATGTAATGACCAAACCATTAACAGACATAACAAACGTGGATATCAGGAGAAATACGGTAACTACTGTCACTGCCTTGATCAGCCGGACATCTTTTCCGCTGAGACGACCGTCATTTGTACCAGGCAGGGGATTTTTTTCTGGTCCTTGTTGCAGTTCCTCTGTTGCCCGTTGACCTCCTACCATTTCACATCTCATTGCAGAAGCTCTCATTAAAGCCCGTGTCAGAATGATGGAGCACACACTGACTATAAACATCACAGTCAAGGGGAGAACTGTCCGATCTATGAAAGAAATCACAGAGTTGGTGGTGGTAAAATTGTCGGAGAACCAGACTGTGAAACGAGTTGTGTTGGTGACAGGATTAGTCTGCCAAGATAGACCAGTGGTTGATAACTGAGGAATTCTGATTATCATACAAACCAAAGTTATAATGGCCAGTACAAGAGCTGTACGTCTGACGGTAAATGATGATTTGAAGGTAAATGGCAAGGTGACACAGCAACACCTGACAACAGCGATATAGACTGTGATCAGCATAGACATGTCCATTGAAAAGAGGAGATACCAGATAAAATATCCGGCTATTGCAAATGTACTGATCGGCCCTGTATTTCCAGCGATGCCAAGAATGTTACAAATAGTAGAGATCGAGAAGAAAACACAGTAGGCTAAATCTGAAGCGGACAAAACAAAAAAGGACAAAGTCACGCTGTCCTGGATACCCATCTTAGCAAACACCGCCATGTTCACAGTATTGAACACACAGCCAAACACTAGGACGGGAGGCCGAAGAACATTGTACAGGGCAAACAAAATCTTGGCCAGAGTGTCGCTTGTGATCAGCCCTTCGAAGGAATCGCTCGTGATGGACTCGCTAATGGAGATGTTTGTCAGAGCCATTTCCAGGCTGTAGGTCAGGGTAGTAATAACGTATGTCACCTCTAGCTCTGTTTGCGAGTCTTAAGTTGGTTTGAGGTGGTCTCGTTGTAAAAATCAGCACGGAAAAGTGCGAAATGACCACACTATGACAAATGAAGAAACAACCAGTTCAGCCAGAACAACCTATGTATTACAAGAGTTTCCTCCTATTTACCCCAAATTCCTCTCTTTGATTATTTGGTTGTTTCCATCATAACAATTTCTGTGACTTTCTAACCTGTGTGTTTTACTTAAATGTGAACGACGTAATATAGCCATAGAGACAGAGATCTAAATCACTTTTTGTAATAATTGCCAGCATGATCAAATACTTGAGTATCAGTGTTAAGGGAGATTGCTCTACTTTCACGACTTACTGAATTATCATTGAGCACGTCAATCGGGAACAAATGATTAAACTGCCAGTGAGGATCATTAAAAAACTGCATTCAGGTAAAGAGTTTATCTTTACACTCTAACTGCCTCAATTCATAGCAAAACAGCAGATTCTGATTCTTTGAGCACTATTACTTCTCCATATTTTATAGATCCATACATCTGCAGACAAAGCCCCTTTGCTTACCTTCAACATGGAAAGTAAAGTAAATGTACAACATGTCCGTCGTGTGTTCCAATATATAATGTCATTTAAGCTATGGCCTGGTTGTGGTTTCTATATGCCTTTCAACCTCCTCAGGGATTGTTATCTCTTTTTTATGCATGCTTAGTCACGAAAAACTCTCACTTGATAGTTACGTTCGTGATATTAAGTTCGCACATTAAAGACTCAGGATTTATGAACCAATAATGTTGTAATAAACATAAAGTATAACATATTATACAATTAGCAAGCTGTACCGGTATCGAGGAAACTCTCAGCAGGATCGATCCAAAAATAAAATATAGTACAGATGGAGATTTAGAAAATATTAGGACAAAAAATTACTTTACAAAATAGTCAAATAAATTCAGAAACACCTGATCCTAATATTTCATAATCTTTTCACCTAATGGGAAACGTATTCAATTACTAAATTACTTAACGGCACGGGATGAACTAAAAAACGTGAAGTTGTTAACAATTTTTGAACAAAGAGGCGTGTTGAGAACAAGAATCAGGATACATTGTCACTTAATGGCTACTATTACATCACAGATTTCGACATCTTAGACTGGTAATGTATCAGTAAATTGTTAAATTTGAATCCAAAAATTCTACTTGACTATGGTATTGAGCATCGAAGAAAGTCTTTGCCCATCATCTAACAGCGAAATTTAAATTAACATTGATCCAGAAATGAAACGCAAAATACATCGT
Source organism: Peronia peronii (assembly GCA_039654565.1). Taxonomy (NCBI): domain Eukaryota; kingdom Metazoa; phylum Mollusca; class Gastropoda; order Systellommatophora; family Onchidiidae; genus Peronia; species Peronia peronii. The sequence continues at coordinate 7,574 of JBCEWB010060659.1, forward strand.
TAGTGTAGTATTGGGAAATGATAGGACAAATCTGCTGCACAAAAAAAGGTACAATGGTTTCAAATTATTTGCTACGAATGTCTCATATGTTTTCATTTCACCTTATGAAACGTCAAAAATTACTGACTCAGGACAAAAAGGGAATAAGATGGATGACGCAGACTTCCTAAAAATACTGAACAAAGAGAACTCGGATAGGGGAAGGGGGCGGGGGGGGGGGCATGATTGTTTCTTATAATTTGTCACAGATCTGCAGTTCATGAGAACGAAAGGACTGTAAGAGAGAGACAGACAGACAGACAAACAAACACCATAGAGAAATAGCCAACAGACCGACAGGCAGACAGACAGACAAGCAGACACACAAAAAGGCAGACAGACAGACAGACAGGCAAACAGACATATAGTAAGACATACAGATAGGCAGACAAACATACAGACAGAGAGACAAGCAGACAGAGAGACAGATATATAGTAAGATAGACAGACAGCCGTCGCTTTTGTTTGCTGGGGGCCAACTTGGCTTTTAATGCAGATCATGGCTATTTGTAATTTTCTTTATAAGAGAGGCCAGCAACGTATGTAAAACCTTCACTAGACAGTATGAAACACAATATATACGATGCATTCATTTTATCTACTCAAAACACAGTGCTGACATCGCTTACAAAAACGCGCTACATGAGAACAGAAGAAGATGGGCAGCATTAAGAAACTGTGGCATGCTCTAAAACTGCACATTTTTTAAACAAACCACATGAGAACAAACCTTAAGAAAATAACCAAATCATATTATTGTGTTTTTAACCCTTTAATTCCTCATATTATCATTTTCACCCATCACATAGAAGTAATATGATTGTATAATTTGAACGATTTTGGTCCCCACCGACCTTTCTCAAAGTTTGCTTTCAGTCGATCAGAAGCGAATGCTGATATCTAATTATAATTTCAGACGCTTTCTGGATGATGAGCTCACCGCTAGTGATAGTTTAGAGAGTGAGAGGTAATTCTTTTCGTATTTAGTCTGATTTATATGAGGACTAGGAGAAATGCCCCCCCCTCCCCCAAAAAAAAAACCCGCAAAGGATCAATGCCTTACTTATTGTTGCTATTGTTAATGGCTGTGGGTTATTAACTTGAAAGGTTGTTGTTGTTGTGTTGTTGTTGTTCTGTTGTTGTTATTGGTTGTTGGTTGTTGTTGGTTGTTGTTGGTTATTGTTGTTGGTGGTGGTTGTTGGTTGTTGATTGTTGGTTGTTGTTGTTGTTGTTCTTGTTGCTGTTGTTGTTTTCTCAGACGTTTCGGTCAGAATATCTATTTGACCATAACCTTGCATTTTTCAATATTCGGCGTAAGAGATCTGGATGTCATGGTTTTGTCTTGAAATACAAACTTTGCAAAATAACTTCTATCTTTACAGTTCACTGAGCGCAACCAACGTACTGAATGTGACAAAATTACTTAACAATACGTGTGTATTCAAAAACGTTAGACTATTGAAGAAATGGCCTATGGAATTGCGTTTTATATATATTAATATTTTATTTTTATCCTATTACCATTTTTCCGTCAGATTTTTTAATCATTCCACAACAGGCCTCAATCGACATGGTTGGGGTAAGGTTTAGGGTTAAAGTTAAGGTTAAGGTTAAGTACCTGTGGCCATTGCCTCTTTGCAGACTGTAAAACTTATCACCACATAATCCTAGTTGACAAGTAAAGTATTTAGTATTTGTAATCGTAATCGTATTCTGTACCTTCCAGGGAGCGACGTAAACTTGTCAAGTCAGAAATGCGGACGTCCCTGAGACCGACGGCCAGACTGACTGCTAGAGACAAGGCGAAAGCGGTGGGTACTGCCAAGAGCCCTAAGGACTCCAAGATGGGCGAATGTCTATTAAACATTCACATCAGGGGAGATCCTAGACTGGGACCACATCTGGGGAAGCTGTTCAAGTGAGGACAATCATTTTATGACAGACAAATGGACAGACAGCTAGTCAGATAGACAGACAGACGGAAAAAGACGGACTGACCGATGGATGGACGGATGGGCGGGATGGATATCTAAATAATGGTTGGATGGATGGACCGACGCATGGATAAATGGCTAGACGGATGGATGAAAGGATGATGGATGGATGGATGGATAAATGGATGGATGGTGGATGGATGGATGGATGGATGGATAAATGGATGGATGGATGGATGGATCGACAAATCGATGAAAGGGTGGATGGATAGATGGATGAATGAATGGATTGATGGATGGACATACAGTTGGACGGGACGGACAATTAGATGATGGTTGGATGGATGGACGAATTGTTGAAAGGATGGGTGGATTGATGGATGGATGGATGGATGAATGGATGGATGGATGGATGGATAGCATGAGTAACTAAACTGTTTGTTTATAAGTAGTGCGTTTGATATATTTATTATCTTTCAAGTTTATTCCACATTTCAATGTACTCGACAGAGAGCAGAGACAGCTGGCTCACAGCCATGAACAAACTCGTCAGACCTTTATGAAGAACTCACAGACCCTCAACCACGAGCCGCTTATCCTTGTGGAGAGGCCGCCTTCACCTAAGGTAAGTAATGAATTTAGCTGTTCTCGAGTTTGACGTGCTGGATATCTGTGTCCATGTAAAATTGCTTTTTATGTCCAGTGATGAAAATAGACATGAACTCAAATGAAATAGATCCTTCTGTATTAGTTGTTGGACAATCTCCAGTGTCAAAAGGGTTAAACTTAATTTACCAAACTTTACCTTCAGTTTCTCAAATGGTTTGAGCTATCATGTTGTCAGGTCTGACACCACAAATGACATTCCGGAGGAACGTTAACAGATCACCAAGGGTTTTTTTTGCTGTTGTTTTTTTTTTCTTTTTGCGAATCGTGTCAACATTATACGATTTAGTTATGTCTTTCCACCTGGTGGTTATCGGACATTATCATATAAAAAGTACAACATTCTCGGGTCATGGGACATGGCCACGTTTGAATTCTCGGAATGATGGATGTGTCTTTATAAAATCCGTATTTGTCTCCAGTATTAAGAAAAATGAGATACTGTCAAATCAAATGTTTCTGAAATTGTAGAATATTTTGTTGTGTGTGTATATGTGTATGTATGTCTGTGTGTGTGTGCGTTTTGTTAGATTGTACAACAAAAGATGATGAGAGATAAAATGAGCTTTTGAAATCATAAGATCGGAGAGAAAGCAAATAAAGAAAAGAAACCCAGAGCAGACGGGAGCTTAAACCCAAGATGTCTTTTGTTTTTCTTTTTTAAATCCCGTAAGCAGTTGTGATACTAGTTTTTTTTTTACTTATTCATGACATGTCCACATTAAGCTTCACATTCTCTTATTTCAGGTAAGAAGTCGAGCTCTGATTATGACTCATCATGGCGTTGATCCGGATGCCACAGAACTGCCCAGTTACATGCGGCCTCTACATACCAGGAACAAAACACCATCCACGCTCACCACAATCGACGCCTTCACTGTAGAGGCCAAGAAAAAGCGAAATGTGTGGGAAGAAGCCATGGACCAGAAAGAAGGGCCCAAATTCAAGAGTACGGCCAGGCCCTGTGCCAGACTAACCGAACTGGAGATTTCGCAACTGAAGATTGGCTACACTCTTCACAAGCCGACACCGGAAACCATCGCTATACCCAGGGCTGAAGCTCCTAGAGAGCTGCCTTCTCCACCTCCTAATCCTCCACCCCGCCAGGATTCTGAGGACGGACCCTCTGTGTTTATCACTCAACTTAATTCCCACCATCTGATGAAGAAAGATGAGAGCAAATCTAGTCGTGTCTTAAGGTTTTCGGACATGACAGATAGCCAGATCTCCGAGTCCGTCTCTAGGGAGTCTCAACGAAACGGATGTCACTCTGCTGGAATAGCTGAAAGATCATCACGAATGAGGTCCAAAAGTCCCAGAGTAGGCAGGGAGAAGGGGACACCACTCTCTGCGCAATCATATCCTCTGCTCTCTGGAAGAGAAAGAAGTGAACGGAAGTTGAACAATTTCTTAAATGTCTTGTTAGAAACTGGATCCAGCGAGAAGACTGTGGCAGGAAAATCTCAAGGAAAATATGTACTTAGAGAAGTGGACTGAAGCTAGCAGGAAATATTAATGAAATATCTTAGAATATCATTGTATAGTTTCTATCTGTTTACATATAGGGTGTACGTAAATTACCCTTACAAAATTCACGGTTCATGGCATCTATTAAGCATGGGATGCAATAATAAATTCCTTTGCATGTTTCAGATATCTTTTTAAAGTTTTAATTTATGCTACCGTATAATTATACATTCAAGACGTTTGGGATCCTAAGAGAAGAATAGGCCATGTCAACTATACAGGAATTTAATTCAACAACACGTTGAAAAACAACCTAATCAAACAACTAGTCCAACCCACATGGAAATGACTGATGTTTTAAAGACATGTGTTTTCATATGCTTTCCTATAAATTCAACTGGGGTAACCTTGAATTGGCTCGTCTTCGTGTCTATTTGGATTTATTCTGTCCATTTTCTCGTCCGACGTTAGAATCATTCGACTACATGGGCTTCGGTCGGTGGGATAAGGGTTATCTTACGGTTATGGTTAGGCAAGTTAGAATTTGAAAGTTACATGACCATGACACGGACTAATAAGGTGGGGCTAGAACGACGTCCGGCTAACCATTTGCCAAAGAAAAAACAAGCATTTTATTGCCATCCTATCGGCATTGTAACATGGATCTGGCAGGTTATGACGGCATATATATATATATATCTTTGTAGCTTCATATTTCAATTTTAACCTAAGACGTGTCAAGAGCCCGTTCTGCCCGAAGTTCTACGAGCTTTCTAGTTATTTTGTCTGCAGATTTACGGTTAAAAGTATTTTAATCTTGGTATTTTTTAAAAGTGAAAGTATTATTACTTGATCGTGTTTTAAAGTGGAATTTTCTATTACCTGACAAAACTTGGAGATATGCTTATAAAACATTAGTATATTTCAGCTCAACTGTACAGGCTTTCCGTTATTTCATATATATATATGAGCCCTATATATTATTATATATAGCCCTATGTAAAATTAACAAATAAATACTAAGTATAAAAGTGCAATTGTACGAATCTTATGATTATGTGTTTGGTATTTTTTTCAGTTTATAGCTCAGAGGAAAAAAAAAGGAAAATCAATGTTTATGTGCGCAAACTTAAAACTGTGGAAACTTATTCCTAGGGATAGATACAGGAATGTATCGAATTTACCACTCTGGTTGTCTTGTGTCTGCCTTTCTGTTGTCTGTCTCTCTAGCTTTTTTGTTCGCTCTCTCTCTCTTTTTATTCGTCCTTCATCTCTATCATTATTCACCCATCCATTATGAAGTTCATTTCAGCTCCAATATATCTGTCTATAAATGAGAATAGGGATACAACGTTGTGTCCCCTACAGGTCAGAAACTATTGAATGAATTTCCCTGGTCTTGGGCTTGAAAGAAAGGCAAAAATTGTGAAGCTGTGCTTTCATGTGGTGAATTTATAACAATAATTTGTCTTGAAATATGAAAAAAGAAAGAAAAAAGCAGACTTTCCTGAAGAATTCGCTTACCATAAGCATTGTTTTCGAAATGTTGACTTCTGTTGTTTCTAAATACCTCCTTTTTACTTTTCAATTGTTGATGTTGTTGGGATTAATGTGTCATAAAATACAGTTATAACTTGTAAAATGGTGAAAACTTTGCAGAATAAAAAAAGAACGTCTATATGAACTACTATTTTTGTTGCATATTATTGAACTCAACATAATTTATTTTATATGATGAGTTGTGTTCGTCAGCAAATCCATGTTGTTTTATCTTTTTACGCTCATTATTCAGGTTTGATTAAATGTGTTTGAATGGTGTTGAATGCTGAACTGATATCAAAGAACAGAATTGGACAATAACTCCCTTTAAATATCGGTAGTAAAAATAAAAGTGAGAAAGTATTTCATTTGGAAAGATATTATTGTGTCTAGTGGTAAGTCATTTCATTCAAACCTTTTTTTTGGGGGGGGGAAGGGAAGGGGGGGGGGGGGGGACGAGGGATGGATATTTTCTTTTTTTC
>JBCEWB010060669.1:0-30333 GCA_039654565.1 Peronia peronii
GGGGGGGCGGGGGAGGGGATAGAGCAATGGAAAGGATGACAGAAGGAAATCCCAAAGCAAAGAGCGGAATCAAAGGTGGATAACTTGAAGGAAACACCGAGCGTTTTCTGAACACGACAAGCGAGTGCTCCCCCCGCTCACGGTGTGACGAGCCAAGCAAACATAACATCAACGTCTCCTTCTGTGTCCATCGCTTGTTGTGCAAAAGTTGCTGCCTTGTTTAGGTGGTCAGATGGGCAGCTCTGAGTTCGTATAAGACGGTCTTGGTCGCTCAGTTGCGCCATTTTGCTATGTAGCTATCACGACATGCTGTAGTCCCAAGCTTTTGGAGTGTGGCAAAATCTCCTAGAAGTCTAGAGGTGGTTTGTGGGAAAGTTGTTGCCTAATTTGAGTGAACTGGTGGGCATTTCTGGTCAATATAAAATGGTCGTAGAGACTCAGATGTGCCATCTGCCCTAGAGTGTCCATGACTCTAGCTTATAAACTATATAATCTCCTGTACTTGGTTTATAACAATGTTTGTTGTAGAAGTTTACAGATAATTTTTAAATTTCAAAGTGAATTCAAGATTCATGAAGAGGGACTACAGCTTATAAATTAGTGGCACTATTTGGAATAGAAACTCACAGAGTGCCGTACTGTGCTTTCGAGATTCTGTTACCACTGAAAGTATTCGTCTTCATGGAATTATGGCCATACCTTCTCCGAGACTTTCAAATCTAATCAGTCATTGTTAGTACGTCTATGAAGGATATGATGTTTCTGATGCCGTGTTTGGAAAGGTTAGTATATGACTTCTGAGAACACAATGACATTGACCGTTTGCTGTATGTGACGTTTTTACTTTTTGATGTTTCCAGGTCCCCTTTGATAAAAAACAACAACCAATAATTTTAATATTATTATAATGGTACGGGCTTTCATGCGGTGTTAGCGTGGAATCAAATCAATAGCAGAATTTTGTGAAACAAAATACAGGTATTGTGATGAACTTCATCACCATTCATGAAGAATAGCATGCGTCAGTATGATTTTCTACATGCAGCCCTCTCTTGGCATGTACAGGTTTTGTATTGTTTGGATGCAGTTAGCATTTTAATTCAATATATACATCTTTTCGGAAATGCAGAATAATCAGAGTGTTTGTTCTTGCCCCAGCAGTCGTTTGGGAAATGTTTCAACCTTCTTTTTCTTTGTTAAATTTACACCAAACAGAAAAGGGAAAAGAGTGTACAGTATTCAGATCTTTGAAAGGTTCATGTATCGCTACATTTCAACAATTTAAATCCTCATTCTCTGACAATTTAGACCTGTCCAAACTGCTTTAACTATGCCTTGAGTGGGGAGTTTTTTTAAGGACTAAAATTATGGTTTCATCATAATTATGGGAAGATGGCTTTCCAAGAAAGGACCTGGCACAATTTTTGTTCGTATCGGTAAGAAAATTGCCTCTTGTGAGAGCGTTAGTGAATCTGTGTTCAGATATAATCTACAGCATTGTAACGTTTTGTCCCATTAGCTTTGTCTCCCACTGCTCTTTCCTGTTTTGATCTGTCACGCAAATTTTAACGGGCAAGGTACTTACATGATTTCTGTTTTTTTTTTTTTTTTTCATCCCTTTCCTTCTTCTTTGGCTTCCCACATCTTTTTTTCTATTCCTCCTCCCTCTGATATATCCAAATATATGAGGCTACATTTCTTTATCTGCCATGAAAGAAAGGATAAGGAGGAGGGGGGAAAGGCCGTTTGGGAGGGGGGGGGGGGAGGGGAGGGAGCGACCGCTCTTGACCAATCGTTCTGAGCTAAGTAGCCATTCCCAATATTTTAGTGAAGTCCATATTCGCCACCCGAATGGGCCTAATCTCTGTCCATTTGTTCATCCATCCATCCATCCATCCATTGATCCATCCATCCATCCACCCATCCATCAATCCATCTATTCATCCATCCATCTATCCAATCATTCTATCTATCAATCCATTTCCCCACCCATCTATCCATCCATCCATTCCATCCATCTATCCATTTTCCATCCATCCATCCATCTATCCATTTTCCATCCAACCATCCATTCGATCTATCTATCCATTTTCCATCCATCTACATATCCATCCATCCATCCATTCATCCATCCATGCACTCATCCATCCATCCATCCATCCATCTATCCAAACATCCAAACATCCATCCATCTGTCCACCCATCCATCCATCAATCCATTCATCCATCTGTTCCATCCATCTATCCGTCTTTCCATCTTACCATCTATCCATCCATCCATCCATCATTTGCCTCTTACCCCCTCCCCCTTCCCTCACTCCCCCGCCCAATCGACCGTCCATTTTATTCGTTCAATCAAATCTCTTTGAAGCTGCATCACTCTCCTTCTTCTTTTTTTTTTCCTCTCCATCCCATCCACTTAATATCATTTACCCAGAGTGCGTCAAGCCACATCCTTCAACCCGATCTTTCCAGCATCACCCTAGGGAACCCAAAATGTTCACCCAAGGATCAAACTAGTCATAATTTACTGTTATCAATGAATTACCATTATCTATGATTAGGTCACTCCAAATCCATTAGTGCTCATCAATATTCTTTGATAGGTGGACGGGCCGAATATTCTGGAAAGGCTATCACCACACCCTTGATGAGGCGGACGTTTATGATGTCCTTCCCAGAGACTCCACGGTCAAGCTGTCCAATAACTTAGCCAGGTAAGGCTGTAGTTAGATATGTCTCTTAGCTTTGAGTCAAAAAGTCTTTGAAGCCGTCAGTTCACTGTGTGTTTAATCGAATTGAGTGGTTAAAGAGCAGCTCTAATATATTTTGACTACGTATCTTTTCTCTGAAAACTTATGTCTCGAGAAATAATAATGATAGTACATGACATTTATATAGCCCTCAATCCAGTCGAGAGCAAATTCCGAGCGCTTTGTAAAAAATGTACCCGTTGGAAGCCTATGATCGCTAACGCCATTATTCAGGTTAGGAGTACATGTCTATCATTAGGTGACTCGGAGAGTGTGTGATCACTAAATGTCTCAAGTAGGTGATAGTCAGTCCAAATCGCAGCCTTATCAACAGTTTCAAGTTTGAGAAGATGAAGAAGATGAAATAAAATTGACGATTTTTCCAAAAATGCATAATTATGGCAAATTCGAAAAATAACTGTGAGAACAAGGATATTCTAATTAAAGGACAAATGGTGGACACATATTATACAAATTCAGTAATGATTGCATTTTAGAAAAGATGTAGATTTCGGCTTTTCCAGAAATATAGGTCCACTACAATCAGAGTGATTGCCCTTGCTTTTGTCAAATTTGAAACGTTTGTGATAGCTCCAAGCATATCTTTATAATATGGCAGTTTCCCATGTTAGAACAAAAAGCTCTTTGTGTTTGAAAAAAAAACAAGATTCGGAAAAAAAATATTTTTGTTGTTGGAAACATCTATAACACGTTGCTTTTTTTGGTGTCTTGCAGAATATGGAGTGCCAATAAACTTCTTCAATCAAGATATGTCCTTAGCCATACACCTCAATACGCCCCTGTTCTCCCTGCTTTTTCCTTCTCTACTGTTGTTGTCCTCCAGGTCCCCAGGAATCTTCGTCTTGATCGTTATGGTTGTCGTAATTTTGTTCATACTACTGAAAATTATTTGATGTGAATTAGTTCATCGTTAAAAATACGTGTGCTGTTGTTGCTGTTGTTGTTGGTGGTGGTGTTATTGTTTCGTAGAAGTGTTGTTTCCCGGTAACCACAGTAATATATTTAGTAAATAAATTGTGCTTCGTCACAATCTGCGGTCGTGGATCAGGTTATTCAGAGGAGCACCGTTCTCTCGTTTAGGATATGCAGGCACAGAATTAATTCCTTTGTCTGTTTGGTTGTTTTTTGTTGTTTTTTTAATAATTACCAGAATCTTGAAACTGAAATTTTCCGTTTATCATCACGCGATGCGTTGTAGTCCAGTTCTGTCCATCGCGCTTCTCCGATTACTATGTTGTAGATACCAATAATTTTGCATCATAGTGCTTGTCCCTAAAGACCCAGAGACCCCCCCCCCTTCCCCTGCATTTCGAAGTTCTGTTTTCCATAAGTCAGGCATTGTTTTATCTAAACTGCCTACTGATTTGCTATAGACCTCACACTTGTTCAAATAAAACAGATGCCCCTGACTGTAGCCATTAAACCGTTATTTTTATGCAGTGTTTATACGGTTAAATGAATGTCCGGTTAGCAAACGCGCTAATTTACCGTGTTGTCTCCATGAAACAAAGATGTGAGTCGAAATCAAAGTGTTTGTATGTGTGTGTAAATGAGAGAGAGAGAGATGAAAAGAGGGGAGGAATAAAATTTGATAAATAAAGCATAGACGAAAGAAAAACAAAGACAGAGAGGGAGAGAAAGAGTGGGAAATGGGAAAATAAAAGGACAAAAATGAAGAGGTTCTGGGGTAGCCGAAGAAAGAATGAATGTAAGCAAAAGCTGAGGAAGAAAGCAAATCAAGTGATCAGCAGACCCATGGAGAGAGTAAAAATGTTATCCTTCCTATTACAGGGAGTGGGAGAAAGAGCTCTACAACTACAAGACAGGAGGGAGGCCTAAGCTGACCCGTGCACTATGGAGGTGTTACAGATACCAGATCATGGCGTTCACTTTACTAATCTTCATGGAGGTGAGTCTAGCCACTGTTTCACCTTTTCTCGCATCCTCCCCTTTAAAGTTATTATTTACCTTTCTTTCCTCGTCCCCCATTTTGAATTCCTTCTCATCTCTTTCTCTGCCTCTCTTTTATTCTTTCCTTTTCTTTCCCTTCCTTTCTTCTTTTCTCCTCTCCTTAGTCTTTCTTTTCGACCTTCTTTCTTTTCTTCCTGCCTTCAATCCTTCCTTCCTTCTATCCTCTGCCCTTTTTACTTTTTCTTTCCTTCTTGCTTTCCTATATTCTTTATTTCTGTGTTTGTTCTTTTCATTTTTCTCTCTTTTTTCTTTATTTGTATCTGTCTGTCTGTCTATCTGCCTCTCTTCCTTTCTTTCGTTTTTTTTTCTTACGACACCACCGACGAAATATGCTGAAGTTTAATCAATGTACTTCTTAATTACCAAGATTATTTGCACTTTTTTGAAATATCGATGATTTATTGAGTGTTTTTTTTTTTTTTTTTTGTATTTGTTTGTGTTTTCTATTGTTTATAAAAGGATCTATATATTTGAGCCATGCAGTTTTGGCATTTGCACAATAATATATGTGGCAGCTTTTGAATCAGTATCCCACCCATTTGTATTGCTTATCTTCATTATTTTGGTTAATAGCAATGATATTATTATATCCATAAGAATGTTCACTGGCATTTCTTCAAAATCCTGTGTTTTTTATCTCTGAATTAATTGTATTGCAATAGTTATTCCAGAGAAGCTATTTGTTCCAAATATATTTTCAATGTTACAGTATTCTTTTTGTTTAAAATATAACAAATTGATATTTTTGTTTAATGTGCTATTTCGGTATATTATAAAGCATTTAATTTACTTTGGTTGTTGCAGGAATGCCTACGAGTAGTCCAGGCCTATCTTATGGGGATGTTTATAAAACTCTTCGAAGAAGACAGCAGCAACAACATCATAAGCACTGGCAACTCTGGCAATATGTCATCGAATCTCAGCCACAGCACCAGCGACAGCAATAGCCAGCATCAAACTATTACCCGTCCAGATGTCTACATCATCATAGCTTTCACTGTTCTTTCCTATCTAGTCAGCATATTCCTAGATCACAACTTCTTCCACCATGGTTACAGAATGAGGGTTGCCACGACCTCACTTATATATAGAAAAGTAAGCACGTTATCTACTGGTCATAGAAACTTTACCCCAGGATTTAGAATAGGAGTAGTCACCCTTTCACTGTAATGTCCAAATAAGGTGTTTATCTGTCCTTTCTAGAAAAATAAGCTTGCAGTTTAGAAACAATAGAAAAAACTGGTTTAAAAGTAGGGCAAAGCTGGTTCATGTATAAATAAAATATTTATTTTACACAGCAAAACTTTGTTCATATAAGAGTAAGTTAATTCTCGGTCTTAAAAGACAAAGTAATTGTTGATTGCTTCAGTGTATCAAATAAGTCCACAACACATATTTATATTTTATTATTTATTTAAGAAGTAGGCTGCTTGTTAATGGTTTTGAGAAGTAACGGAAACTTCTTATTCTTTGGTTTAAATAATTATAATTTTTTGACATTAATTCTTTTCCTCTTTTGAACTGAAATCTCATTTTGTTATTTGCCTTTTATTGTTGTTGTTGTTTGTTTATTTACTTATTTATTTATTTATTTATTTATTTATTTTTCATTACACCTTCCTTCCCCATCGCCATTAATTTAATTTCTATTTAGATGAAAAATTATATTTCATGGACATCAAGTATTCATAACCAAGTGAAATTTTTCGTGTGCAGTTAGTGCCTGCATTCAAAGAGCATCAAATTATTTTTTAATTGTGAGAGATCGAGTTGATGAAGATAACATAATTAACAATATTATTCTTGCAGGTGATGAGACTATGCAGTTCAGCTCTACGTCCCTCCACCATGGAAATGATCATGAATCTGGTCACAAAAGAAATGGATGTTTTCCCTGTGGTAAGATTCTTCTTCAGAGCAGCATTGTCATTTTTTATACATGTAATTGTATATCATCAGCACAGTGTTACAAAGTGCTACAGACAAAATTTTTCAGGAGAATGAAAAAAAACTTTTCTCATTGTATTAAAAGTAGCAGCAGACTACCTCTTAGACACTTCATTCATTATTTTAATAATAATGTATTGTATCAGTATATAAATGAATTTCTTAACAATTATTTGTGATTAAGATAATGTGGTGCGTAGTCTTTTGTGGAATCTAGTTTTCATGCTGTTACAAAGTGCTAACCCTTGGATGTAGCTTAGCAATTTGTATTGCCGACGTGATTTCACCTGTGGGCTATGGTTACTCCACTATCTTTGCCCATGACTAAGCCACGAAAATGGCTGAGAGGTCAGTTTGAATGAATTGTTGATGTTTGTTGACTGTTTATAATTTGTTGTAGTTGGGATTCCTGTTTTGAACTGTAAGAGAGACGGGTGATGGGCATTTAACACTAGCATGTGAACAGCAAATAGGTACCTAAATTACAAATCAATGCAGACGGAATTGGAAAATCTTTCAGTTACCAACCACTTTCTCTCTCTGTATTTCTCAGGTTAGACTGCAGTCTCCTAATTTTATTCATTCAAACCATTAATACCATTCTCCTTTCTTTCTCTCTCCCAGCCCCTAACCTTGTGTCTCTTTATTACTTCTTGAGCTAGTGTGTAATTTCATTCATAACAATATACAGTCTCACTCTTTTCGCTCTCTTTATTTCTCTGTTATTCATTCTATTCTGCATGAGTTTGAGATCATTGTATAAGTTTACAAAATTCAATTAAAAAATTATTGCTTACATATTCCATTTCACTGCATAAATAAAGGCTGTCAAGAAAATCATGCATAATATATATGGCAGTGTATCAATGCAGTTCTTCATAACCATCCACCTCGCATGCTCAACTTATGAACAATGATTTGGGTTACGGATATGCCTACTACCCACAATCCTGTGAAAAACGGACTCAGTTGTGCTTTGTCAAGTACACAAGCATGGTGTGTTATTTTGTGTTCTTTCTTGATGTGTTAATGTTGCATGTATTTTAGCCGAAAAAGAATTCTCCTTCGAAGCAATAGCCTCCTTATCTCCTCCTTCACCATTCACTACATGTGTAAACAATAAAGGTATAGTGGAAGTTTTATTGAATTTGGTGTTACAGTGTATTTGGCTCTAATTAAGAATATATGTACATGCATTTTAACTTAATTATATATTCTTCATTAAAAAAAACATTTAAAATGTAAAAATATCCTATATGTTTTTCTGAGACTGAAACGAATTAATTATATTCACTCTCATTTCAATGCTTCAGTTTACAAACAATTTGGTTTATGAACAGAGTCCCTCAACGGATTAAGTTTGTAACCCATTGTAATTCAAATTTCAATCATGCTAGAAGCACTTGTAAAGATTTGATGATAATTCCTGGCGAAATTGTCTGACTGCGCTGCAATCAGTCCGGTGGACATGTTGACACCTTGAGATCGCTGAGGATTATAGCTTTATTCGTCTGGACAAAAGAAAATGACCCAAGATGCTATACTACATGGTCAGCTTATCCAGGGTTAGCATTTTGTAACACTGGTCTAGGGGTAGACAGAGATTAGGGCTTTGTGTTCCTGCTTGCTTTATTGCTTTAGAATTACAAATTTTGAAAATATTTTTTACTGAGCAATTAACCCAAGTTCAAGGACAGAAAAAAAAAATTCATAGAATTTGTGGGTAAGTGCTTTGTAACACCGTGCCAAAGACATTATGAAGAAAAAAAAAAGCATTATCTGTTGAATGGTTTACTAACCTAGATGAAAGAAGAAAAATGTTAGTGCATAGAATTATATATTGCTGTGAAATTAGGAAAAGGAGATTGAATGTAATCCTTATCCCTGCTGAGAGATTTTGACACAGCTGTATTCTTGCATCAGCATTTCCTGGAGGGAATTACAGCCACATTTACCCCATCATCACTATGTACAGTTGAATTGTCTGAGATTTTGATACAGATGGTGAAGAAAGTGTTATTCTTTTTACCTTCTTTATACCCATCAGGTGGTGTTGCCAGCAACTTATATTCTGATCAGTCCAGTACAATTAGGAGTGACATGTTACTTGCTCTGGGACTGGCTGGATCTAGGCCCTACGTGTGTGACCAGCTTGATTCTACTCTTCCTATTATTCCCACTTCAGGTTGTCATGGGCAGGTTATCAAGACTTCTGAGGTAAGTCGATCAATACTTTGCATTCTGGAATACTTTGCCAGACTCTCTATCATCAGTATAATGAATAGAAAACAGTGACATGCAGTTCAATGTAAAGAAGGTAGTTTCATGGACCCAGACAATTTTAATTGGTATTTCTTCATCAAAATCCAACTGTTTCTCATGCTGTAGATGAATACTGATACTTTTTATCTTTTCAAAACAACATAATGTACTACTCATTAACTCACAAAGGACAAATATACCTTTTTTTTAAAAAATGGATGGTACTAGACATCAGAAGGATTTTAAAAAATCAGAGCAGTGATGTCACTAGCTTTTACACCATAGAATTCATTACCATGTGTAGGCAGATTTATGATCAAAACCTTTCGTGAGCTGTAGATGGCTTAGAGGCTTAGATAAATATTGTTTGCAACTTCTTCAATGCTGGTACTTTCTCATAAACAATTGGCAATCATTTTTATTTCTGTATTTTTGTGTAACTTTCTCTAGGAGATCTCAGTCCCAGAAGATCCTGTATCAATTTGAGGAGCCTGCATATGTCTGTTCTGCTCTACTTTGAAGCCAGACAAAATGATATTTGAAAAATAATTTGAATTGTTACTTTGCAGAGAAAAACTGGATAGCCTGACCAATAGGAGATTGCGACATCTACAGCTGATCATATCAGGCCTTGAGGAAATGAAAACCTCCAACTGGGGAGACTTCTGTGAGAGAGTCATTGGGAGATCTAGGAGGTATGTATATTATACATGTATATATATTTCTAGATATATCACATTATGAAATCAGTGTTCAGTTTGATTTGAGACTTCAAAGAATATTTATCATTGAGAATAAATTTTATGGTTTATTGCTTATAAGTTTTTATGGTCTTCAAAACAGAAACTAACATAAAATTGATTTATGATGTCATGCTAGATGTGAATAGGAATTTAAAGAGATTTATTCCAAACAGTTGATATAATCATGAGAAATTACATTGTGATTAATTACATAAGATAAATCTCTGACATGCAAAGACCTATAAATTTAATTTACATATGTCACAGATATAACTGTAACTGCTTTTTGTTTTATTTCTTTCTTTCAGGTCTGAGCTAAATCAAATGAGGAAGCTTTCTCGACTTCAAGCCTTTAACAGTTCATTGACTTTGACTTCAGGCAAAGTTGTTGTCATGGCAACATTTATCTTGTTAGTGGCCATGGGTCATGAGATCAATGCCACACAAATCTTCACTACCTTGGCATTGGTAGAATCACTGAGGGTCAGTCTGAGTATTCTGTTACCAGCTGGAATTCTTGCCCTCTCAGATACCATTGCCACATTGAGGAGAGTTGAGGTAGGCATTGTCCTTGTTTTGATTACACATCTTCTGTTTCTCTTGTTTTCTGTTTGAACAGATTGCACTCAATTCACCTAATGATTATTGCAGTACCATGACAGAAGTTATACAATTGATAGGCAGACTGGCTACCTGACTGATGAAAGTGTCCTATGAATGATGACGTGGAGAAAAAAATAAACAATGATTCAAAAGATCATAATCAGATTGGTGTGATACAAAAACTGAATGATAACCATGTAGGCCCTATTACATCAGAGTTCAGATGGAAATTTGTGCAAAGGAAAATGATGTGATTATGTGATTAAAAAGAGAGGTTGGTCATCATAGCATGATAACATTGATGATATATGACTATGGTCCTACTTCTGTTTTGTTATTTGATGACTCTGTAATTATAGCGTAATATAGTGGTCTCTGTCTAAGAACCCTCTGCCTAAGAGCCCGGTCTGCCTAAGAACCTGCCTCTGCTGCGAAACGGAATTTTTTCTCTATAATTTACCCCTCTAAGAACAAAAAACCCAAATAAAAAATCCGCCGAAGAGCCCGGTTAGGGCCAAGACATGTGAGCACCTATAGTGCAATTTCACATCATATTGTCCACTTGAGAGAAACACACAGTGCTAGATGTGCAGTAAAATTGGGACAGGGGTGGAGACAACAGGTAGACAAAGGAGTGGAAGTGATGGTTGATGTATGACTGCATAATCAGGCCACATTGTAGACTAACCCGTATGTTATTTAATCTTTGTTTGACAACACGTGGGACAGCACTTGTGATTGGCTCTGTGGATAAGGAAAAGTAAGTTTAGCCTCCTGACTGGTCAGTTGTTTTACTACTTTGGATGATACCATTGTGTGAAAACTCACCTGTCTAAATGCTGGGCAGTATTGATGTAATTATGTGCTAAGAAATATCAGGAAGTGTTAGATTTAATTACAACACACAGGGAATAAGACTGTATGTATTCGCATAAACAAATCTTTAACGGTAACGATCAACTAATCATAGTAGTAAAGACAATCTGTGGTCAGACGTAACTTTTCAATCTGCCTAAGAACTCGTCCGCCTAAGAGCCCACTTTTTTTGTCTCCCAGAGACCGAGTTCTTAGGCGGAGACCACTGTACTTATATTCATTGCAGAAGTGGTGTATGTGACTATTTCATTCTCAAAATGGCTCATTAAAGATCACTTATATCTTTGAATCAATTAGTGGGGCTTTCTTGTGAATAATCTGTTTTTCACAATTTGTTAAATTTTTTTATAAAATTTGTTTCCTTTCCTGAATTCCAGCGAGTGCTATTATTACCAGAGAAATCCTCTCTCTTGAGTCGACCTTCAAATATGTCCTTGAATGATGATGTTGTCATAAAGTTCAGCAGTTACTTTGCAAGTCAAGAAAAGGTAGGAGTTTTGGATGATCGAAAGGAAAACAGAAAATAACGGAAGTCAGAAACATAGTTAAGAAACAAGCATATTGTGATTTTATTTTACTCACCAGCAGGAGTCAAATTATGCACTAATGTTGGACATTAATGCAAATTACTTTCTAGACAATACTTTACCAATAGCAATCAGTTTTAACACAGAAATTTAAAAAAATATATCAGATTTTGAAATATCATCCAAGCTATCAATAGGGTCTATGCTTACTTAATGTAGAAAGCACTTTTCCTGTTTTAAAGAATCATGCTTTTTGCATTTCTGATAAACATTGTATATTTAAACAGCTACAGCTATTGTCAACTGTATTATGTCTGGACAATATCATGGACTAATCATGTGTTAATTTTTATTTCTTAATAGAAGGCAGATTAGTGGGATTATATTACAATCAGTTGGTACAGTTTATTGACTTGTGGCTCAACTTTGATATTGATCTCTTCTCCAGAACTTTGATGCCCCTATGGTCCTAGTGAACATTGACATCGACATTGAAAAGGTATCATGGATATCATTTGTACTTTGAAAAAACACTCAGTATTTTATAAAAATTACAGATATACTGATAATGATGGATAGCATTTTTTTCAAGGTGATTTAGATGACAATATCTGAACTATCACTTGGACCATTTATGGGACATCCTTCATCTGCAACATGAATTTGATGTAAACATTCATTATTGAATTCACACAGACTTTTTTGTTGAGAAATAATTGTTGTAAACATTCCTCCACTGAGCACAATATGATTGAAAATGAAGAACTTGCATTGCATCATTATACCCATATTATTCTCAGCCAAAATCTTCTATGCTAAATTACTCACCTGATTTGGATTATTTATCATTTCTCTTTCAATAAATTTATAACTTTCCTTTTCTAATTCAAACCAGACAATGACCTACTGCCATTTTACTTCATTTTCCTTTTTGCCTCAAACGATTTGTTGATTTTTCTTTTCCAGAGCAAACTATATTGTGTTATTGGACCCCCAGATAGTGGCAAAGTAAGTAGAATCTTAAATACATACATGTATTCATATCATTCTGAAGGAATGGATGCAGACATATTCATTTGCAGCATTGATTTCACAATTCATGTTTTGTTGTTGTTGTGTCATTATTTTATGTCCGTTAGAAGCATTCATCATATCAACAGCACATCAGGTACACTGAATGAAAGGCTGCACTCAGTATGATATAGTGGTCTCAGAACCGAATTGTCCTTATATCATTTCCAAAATTAGAGTCTAAGTTGTCTTTTGTCTTTAAGGACCTGATTTTGTTGACTGAGAGAAATCTTGTCATTAGTTGTGCTATGGTATTCTTTCTTTTGAAAACTTTAAATTGAAATTTTTGTCCTCTTGGGCGTGGTTGACATGTAAATCCCTTAAATTCTGGTTCCGTTTTTGCTTTTGATTAGTTTATTTTTAGTAGCTTATTGTTCGTTTCTTTGTTTTTTACAGAGTTGTCTTCTCCTGGCTATTCTAGGGGAACTGGAAAGACATAAGGGGCATATTTTTTATGAAGGCCGCCTGGGCTATGTGCCAGCTAAACCTTGGTTATGCCCAGGGACTATTAGAGACAACATTGTCTTTGGCACTGAATTTTCCCACTCAAGATACACGCAAGTGTTGAGTGCTTGTGCCTTGAATCAGGTAAATATCACTTTTCATGCCAAAAAATACAGAACCATATAATCTTAGGCAAAGATTTGTACAGGTCAACATAATTTTTTAAAAGATGAATAGTTAAGAATTTTTAGCAAAGCAGTGTATTTCATAGCGTAATAGTCAGGGACTGAAAAGGGAAAGCCAGTTATTCATCAGTTCTATATTAGCTCATCAATAACAAATAGTTAACTGATTCAGTTGACAGTTTAATACAAATCTAACATTGCCTTTCTGACTGAAATTAAATTTGAAGGCATATTTCAGTTTTTTTCCATATATCTTTAACAGTTAGAACCTCAAGAAATTCTCTATCATGAAATTGTAAATGGCAAACTGTTTATAATCTTTGGGAGTAGGGCCCTTGGATCAGAGAAGGTGATTTATACATTTGTTGAAGAACGAGGTGGCTCATCAGAGCAAATCAGTGAAAGAAAGTTAATCTCTGTTTATTTTTTGCCTGGAATGGAAAAATTTTAATGATGAATTTTTGTCTTGCAAGAGGCAAAAACTAAACCAAAGACATCACAGAAAAGTCAGCAAATGAATGAAATTTTCAGACAAACTCTGTAAGAAATTCGCAAGGACATTTTAATATATTGAAGATATATATAGGTAGTCGTTGACTTATGACTGCATTTGGTTACGACTGACTGGTCGTAAACCAATCTGGTTGTAAGCTGGCCTATGTTAAAGTACCGTAAATATATTATGCTGTGCTGTGATATTGAAATCACCATAAAGTCATATTTTATCAAAATTTTCTCAGTTCACTTTTGTTCTGTAGACATTGTTTTTAATCTTTCATTAAATTTTTATACCTTTAAGGGTTTAAGTCAAAGATTGCATATTACAGTACAGATCATTTATTATGTGCAAAACATACAAAAGTATAAAAACAGATGTGAAAAAATGAGAGTGATGCCTGCCGACCACACAGTAGTAAAGTCGATCAGTCGTAAGTCGCATAGGTTGTAAGTTGATGACGACCTGTAGGAGAAATCTACAATTTTTATTTCAGGTCATTGATTCGCTCCCCCTTAGAGATCAGACCATTGTTGGAGAGAGGGGCCTTGCTCTTGACCCTAGCATTCAAGCCAAGGTTACATTAGCAAGGTAACAGGAATTGATAATGCTGTTCTCATTTAACTACAACTATTGGTGGCTGTAGTTGTTATTGACAATGCTCGTACCCTGTCAAATTGAAATTCTACCACCTTAATCTCAAAATGATCAATTAACACAATTTTTTTTTTTTGCTGTCTTGAACCTATTAAATATTAATCTATGTCAATGGTTCTGCCTATTTCTTTCTCAATGCATGCAAATGACATTAGACACAATATCTTACCAACCAAAATAATTGAAACATGAGGAAATTCATTATAAATTGTTTCCCTGTTATATGGAATGTTAAAGAATAGTTCACCATATTTTTTCCACATTCTTTTGCATCTTTTTTTTTTAACTCTGAAAAGACCCTTGTCTGTTTCAGTTTTAAAGTCATACTATCTACACAAGACCATTTCTTGTGTGTGTGATTAATTGATGAAGAAGATAAAATTGGCATTTTTTATTTGTCATCTACCATAATGTGGTGAAACATCATGATCCACATTAGAAAGTATGAAAATATTATATTTATTGTCATGATGATTTGGCTTCATTTTACTGAGTTGTCTGTCTACAGAGCGGTATATCAAAATTGTGATATCTATCTGATAGACGATATCCTGAAGGGGATGGATGCAAAGTCTGCCATGGATATTTTCAAAAAGTGAGACTTGTGAATATCTCTTTTTTATTTATTCATGTATTCATTCATCCATTTAGTCACCCATTCATGCAATCATACATTTCACTTCATTCATTCATTTATATTATTTTTCTTCCACTGTTTAATAAATTTATGAAATGGCTCACTATGTGCCCCTATGAATTCATAGTTTTTGACTGATAAAACAGTTTGTTTTACCTGAGTTTGCCTAAAAATAATAAAATTGAAAAGGATACATGTTTTATAATACATTTTTCATGCTTTTGGCAAAGATAATTAACTCTAATTAAAAGATCTTTACTTTAGCATGACATAGTTGAATAAAATGTATGTTTCTCTCTGTCCTGACATATTCAGGTGTGTTTGTGGTCTGTTGAGAACAAAAACAAGACTAGTCATCACCGACAGTACTCAACACACCCAGGTGGCACACAAGATCATTCTAATGTCGCAGGTAAGAGAGGCTTTTGTTTTTCTATCTATTTGGAAATCCCTATTCATGATACCAATAACAGAGGAAAGGAATGTAATGAAATGAGGAATGATTTCAATTTGCTTGCAAGACTTCATTTCCTTGAAAGCAATGAAAAGTAACCAGCTGAAGCGCAAACACAGAAAAAGATGAGATAGAAGAAAAAGCATAAGAGAGAAAAAGATTCTTGTCACGTTCAATTGCATTATATACTATTAGAGTAAGAGGGAAGAAAGGGGGGAAAGAGAGAAAGAGAGAGACACAGTTACAGCGTATATTTGCCGTATTGTCACTCAGTGTTACTTGGCAATAATTTCATGTTGGATGTTAGATCAAATTTATGTTCATATTTTATCTTACTCACGCAGTGCCGAGTTCATCAGTTTGGTGGCTACAATGAACTGTTGGAATGCGGAGTGGACATCAACAGAATTCTGACCTCCAGATCTTACAAGAATGTTGAGATTAGCCGACTGGCAGACTCCAGTGCACCTCTGATCCAAGACTTGGCAGCAGCCAACCTGGCACTTAGTGTCTCCTCTAATCCCTTGAGCTCTGGCAGCAAAGATAGTCCTGCTGGGTCTGCATTTGATATACTACAGGCAGATTTCAAGGTTTGTTTACTTTGGCATCGTGATGGTTTGTCTAGCCTTATGTGTATTTTATGTCTATAATAGACTCTTTCCATTTCAAATATAAGAATTTACAGTGATGCTGGTATTAAGATGGATCACTCAGCAACAAAAGGCTCACATGCAAATGGACTGTGCACTGGAAAATGAACTGCAATAAACTTCATTGGAAATATTTTGTACAGATTACTCTACCAAATGTTTTTGTTCTCCAAGACAAAACTTACTAGCAGCGAACTTTTATGTCATATAAAATAAGCATGGGGATATGTCATCCAGCTGGATGAAATGTTGTCTGATGTATAGAGCCATTGGTATCGGTACAGAGGGAAATATGTTTATTGTGCTTTTGGGAAAGAATTATTGGCTAGATCTAATTCTCTTTTTGTGCTGAGCCATTCAAAGACAATCTATGACAACATGATTGGAAAAATATGATTTTCTCAATAAATAACAGCCTGAAATTTGACTCATTCAATCTGATTGTGCCAATGTATATTGTTTTATGATAATGCACTTTTGAGAAGATTATGATGTTCAACAGTAGATGATTCATAATGATTTGTCACCAAATCCTTCAGGAGTCAGGTGACCCTTTGATTGCCAGTGATGGAGACAGCAACCACAGCAGTTCTTTCAGCCACCAGTCTGTTTACACAACTTACTTCCTGCTGGGAGGTGGAGCCTGTGGCATTTTCTTCTTTGCTTTGACATGCTTAATTGAACAGGTAAGTACCAAAGAATTTTTAGAGTCATTGATGAAGAGATTAGTTGTATTTATATCTGTACTCATCTTGTACTATATCTTGTCTCATCATATTATATTTTTCAGTGTGAAAGAGAGTTTTCCCAGTTGTCCCTGGATCCATGCTGGCATAGTCAAGATAATCTGTCCATTTTTTGCTCAAGCAAGTTATGTTTAAAATGTCTAGAATTAATGCCTATGTCTAAAAAAGAATCTAGCTATGTAATTTGCACTTAGCAATTCTCTAACTGACAGCTGAGTTATTTGTAGCTGAGAGTAGCTGGCAAGGAAGAGAAATATTGCCATATAACGTCGATATTATTCTAAAACCAGAAACCTGATCTCTATTGTTATAAGGGCCCTATTATATTTTTTGTTTTATTCATGTCCATTTTTAAATGTATGATTATGGAGGAAAATACTGAGAGGAGATCAAGGTCTCTATTAAATTGTTCCTAATTTCTTGATGTGTACTGACACCAAAATTAACTTGTGGGCATAGTCACTGAATGTAATCATGCCATGTCTAATACTTTTTGTCTGACTCTCCTTTTTCCTTTCATCCATTTCAGGGTGGCTTTGTTATTTGTGAATGGTGGCTATCTTACTGGTAAGAATGCTCTTTGGATACTTACTCAAGTTCATACAATTTTAGCATAGATCTGTTCCATAACCTACGAAGTAAAAATGAGGTCAATGACAATAATCAAATATGAAAAGGTTGACCAGAAATGAAATTCTTATGAGTTTATAGTATCAAATGCTAATCATTGGTGCTGGATTTGTATCAAAAAAGCTAAAACACAAATTATCCAGCTACAGCTTGACTATTATTTTGCAGCAATTTCTGCATATAAAAGAATAACAGTTTTACTTTGATCAAAGTCATATTTTCCTCCAAGTCAGAATCTCTACATCTCAACTGTTTTAAGTACAAGAAAAACTGCTTTGTGCATAGTGATTGGAACTCAACCAAAATTATACTGTAATGTTCAATATAGGATATGTCCCTGCAAATCAGGGAAATTTTTAATTGAAATGCTATGTACCTATCATAACTTTGTTCAGGGTGCCTCAAAGTGCTAAAGTTATTTTTTGAGTTGATATAGATACTATTGTTTCAAAATATTCCTCAGGGCAGAGAACTATCAGAATGTCAGTGCCAATGTGTATTCAGAAAACCCAGTTCTAGGCCAGATGGCTACTACCCTTGACTATCAGGTGTTCATATACATTGGCTTGGTGGGCCTGACCCTGCTGCTCGGCATTGTTCAAGCAGTCATGTTCTACATCATCGCACAGAGAGCTGGACGTGTCTTACATGACATCGCAATTGGCTCCTTACTAAAAGCACCTCTTTCCTTCTTTGATGCCAACAGTAGAGGTGAGATTTAGATGACAGGAACAACCCATATGTTTAATTCACACAATCAGTAATTTCAAGGAAAAAAATAACATAAACATTTTAAATTAATATATTTTTTTAAAAATTCATAGAAATTGTGCTATCAACTGTTTCACTGCAACAACAAATTTGCATCTTGTGTTAAGCATCTGTGATACATCAGTCTCCCTTGCTCAATCCATTGTTAACCTTTACTGCACTCAGTCCTGCCTATTGTGGGGTGAGCCAACCAGCACCCGTCCTCTATTTTTTTCACGATCAGAAGCATTGACTGTTGTTCAATGTTTCTGCTTGTTACAAAAAAAGACAGATTATATACCGGATTTGGGCTGTTCTCATTATCTCATTTGCCAATCTTTAGCTTGCGGCATTTATCAAAAGATTCTGTATAAAGATGCGAAACATTAGTCAGTGGTCAGAACTTTGGATCAAAGTGGAAGAAGGTATGGTTGGTGATGGGCTGATCATCTGAAATCTGAAATCCTTCCTGCGCTACCATACGTCGCAAGGGCTATCACAATCTTCTTCCATTCTGATTAAGTGCGGTTGGTGGTGGGCTGATCATGTACATACATTATTCATTTTCCTGCTTATTTGAGACTGATATTTGGACATATCTGGTATTGTGGGTAGGATCACAGTGATTACAGAAACCAGATGTGTCACTTTCATATTACCAATCTTTCACTCTAAAACATAGTATAGCCTGGAGCACATCAAATCACTGTGATTATTTCAATTCATTCCTGTTTTATTTTGCTTTGCTTGTCAGATTTCCATCACATATGCTGAACATATTTCACTTCTGTTGTTGCACAGGTGGAGTCCTCAGTCACTTTTTGCGAGATGTTGGAATTGTAGACTCAGTACCTCCAGTTCTCTTGGATTCACTCCAGGTAGATTCTGAATAGTCCTGATGACTGACACAAGTGGATATTATGAGACAGATAAAAACTTCTAGTTGCGTTTTTGTGTATGTAAATATAATTACAGTCCAGTTAGATATACTTGACAGAGATAATGTTAATGATAATAGTTAAATCTGAATGGAATCACTATTTACCAGCTAGTTTCAGGGAGCATCTCAAAGAGTAACACTGACAATTTCATTGAATTTAGTGGAATCCTAGTTTTGCCCAGCAAACTAGACTCATCCATTTAGCAACAGAGTAAAAATATCAAAGCAGTTACTTCAAATTATTGAGTGAGTTAACAATTTTTCCCTGTTTTCTGCAGTCCTTCAGCGTCTTGATTGCCACTGCCATCCTGGTCGGTTGTGTCAACTACTGGCTCTTCATCATTGTTGTGCCTCTGGTTTTCCTCTTTCTGTGGGCCAGGAAAAGATTTCATAAGGCCACTCAGGATGTGGAGCGCATAGAACTTGCTTGTAAGTGGCCGAGACTTAGAATATCAGTAAGGCAAATTGCATAATGCTCTCAAATAATATTTTTACATATTAAAATACAATACTTCTATTAGAAAATCCAAACATGGGTTTAACTGAAGAAGTACTTAGTGATAAAATCAGTGCTCATATACTCTTCAGTTTTTCATTTTTGATACTTGTATTCAGTTTTATTTGAAATGAAGCAGCTTAATTAACCAAACATTTTTATGCAAATTAATATCTTACAAAGGGAACAATAAATGTTTTCTGCTCTATTCTCAGCAAAAAGTGCAGTCGGAGCCCATGTAGTGAGCAGCATGGAAGGAATACAAACTCTGAGGTCCTTGGGTGTGGAACAAAGGTTCCTACACAAATTTGATGTCTATCAAGATCGCAGCACTGCTGCTTGTTATCTTCATCTGGCTGCAAATAGGTAGGCTAAACATAGGAATAAAATTTGGGCATCACTCTTGTGGCTGACATTTGACTTTATGATACTAATGCAGTGGTGTATTGGCTTTTCATTTTAATTATTAAATTTGAATTAATTACATAATCCCAACAGATCTGCATTGTGATATAAAAAAAATATATTTACACTTTAAGTGGTCGTAAAGCAGTATAGCAGCACTGTTAGTTTAAGATTTGTCGACACCCATGGTATTGTTTGTGTTGGGGTTTAACGACACATCAGCACGATTACAGCTATATTGTGTCAAACACGGTAAGATACGTTTACACGTCAAGAAGAATAGAAGAAAGAAAGCGAGACAGAAGACAGGAACAAGGAGAGAGAGAAGAGATGTCTCTCCTGGAATGTCGAGGATGGCACTCCATGGGCCCAGGGCCCCCACGGGGATGTGGTATTGAGTCATTTCTTCCAATGTTTGATCTTTTTTTTTTTTTTTCGCAGTACTTGCAGATAACCCACAAATTAAAAAAAAATAATAATAATAATAAGCAGAAATACAGGTAGTTTTTTATGATTTGTGGATAACAGGTGGCCATTTGTTCTTTGCTTATGTTAAAGAGGTTCATCACGTTACTTTAGTTAACTTTATATCAAACTTTCTAGCAAGCTAATTATTCATTGACATGCAAGCTTTTGAATGTTTACATATATTGAAACAATAAGCATTATCCTACAGTTCATTGTATTGAGCTTTAAGATGATAAGTTCTTGTTTTCAAGGTTATTTAAATTGCCATCTAACTGTTGAAGCTCACTGATAAGTAAATTGGAGTATTTTGTTTATTACTTTTATTTTACTGAAGTATAAAGTCACACATATTTACCAATCAATCAAAAGAAAAAAAAACAAAAAACATCATTTTTTTATATTTTCATCTGCAGATGGTTTGGGATCAGAGTTGATTTAATGGGCTTGGCTGTGGTAGCTGGTGTTGTTGTGGCTGCTTGGTTGGTAGTGGAATATCAGGGTGAGTAATACAGTATCAGCATTAGCATGTGGTGCTCAATATCCAAGATATATTTCTTTACTGATTTAGCCATTTCGGTTCCACTGACTGTCATTCATCACATAGGAACTGCAGTTTTTTCATCTTCTAACTTGCACATAATTCGCAATATTGACACACATGAAGAGATACCCCTGAAACGTCATAAGTAACAGTATGTATTTAAATACAGAATAAGAAAGAAACAATCATAATACACTATGACTGACATTTCCTTTTATAAATTATTATGTATTTCCTCAGGATTGCATTTACCTGCCTCATTGGTTGGACTGTCCCTGTATTATGCAATCAATTTGATCAATGTCAATCAGCCAGCCATTCGAAAATCAGCGGCTGTACATTTCAAGGTAAGCCTTTAAGATAAGTTATGGATGAAAATAGGAATAAACTTTCCATCCTGTATGCTGAGACTTTAAAGTGGTAGTGTGTCAAGTTTCTTTTTGTTTTTGCCTCTGATGAAATGTTATGGTTATTGTAAACCCACTGACATATGAATTGGAAGCTGATGGCTCCTGAAATCTGAGCTTTTAACAATTAAAGAGACAGGACCATCAGAACCGTCAGCTCGTTGTTTTCTGTAACTGACTGTAAATCGGGCATGTCATTCCTCTCGAGGACACGCTAACGGGACGCATCAGTGGGCCTATTCAATATGGTGTATTGTGTGGCTGTGGACTGTTGGTCGCAGAATAGTTGGGTGTCTACAGGGGAAAAGCTGAGCTACAACCAGATCATAGAGAACATTAATAATCTCTGAAGCAAAGCCCTGAATGCAACATCCATATTTATTATTCGTAGGGGCTCCTCATTGCGCTATGATATTTCTCACCATGTCCCCTAAACTGGGGTTTTATCGACCTCAGTGTGGTCAAATTATCACCATAATAAGTATGTGCAGCCCCGTAGACACTCCTTCAAAAGGTAAAGGAAACTTTATGTAACAGATCAGTTACCATGCCCAAAGCTAAAATCCTCTTAAACAGAAGAGAGGAACAAAAATTAAGGACCACATGCCCCATTCAGGTCCTCTCAAGTGGTCCGAAACTACAGTCAAAAGAAATGATGAATCGTGAGAAGAATATCAAATAGATGCAGCCTCTTTGTTTATACCATATTGAGTAATAACGCAGACTCCCCTCAACAAGTTTGGCATTGACCAGCGATCAAGCTATTGAGAGCAGAAGTGAGCTATAATTTCCTATGAATGGAAGCTAAAGTGGCCTAAGTATTTATTAGTTTACATATCAGATAGCTCTCTTGTGCCCTCACTTTAGGCCACCATTAGATCATGTATAATATTTCTTTGTAGTCACAGCTGCCCCGTCATCATCAGCTGGTCTGATCTAATAAGAATGATCTAAGTCCACGTGGTCAGAGGGATGATAGCTTGCATTTTACACTGAGATTCTATAACACAAGCCTAAATACAGCCCTGTGTGAAGTGGTTTGGTCCAAGCAGTTACATTAGGTTACGAACACACCTTAATTTGAAATAACCTGTGTGACAAGGGGTAATAGAAATGACATCCATATGAAATTGTCATGTCTTTTTGAGTACAACCCCTTCTCATTGGCTCATTGCAAATATTATCATATTTGAAGAAAGGGTGGAGCTAGGGGAGAGATTAGAGGAAGACATTGGTCAGTAAGGTGGTTCAATGTCACTTTTATCACCGCTCCTTTACTAGTCAACTGTCTGATGTTGCCATTGAATATGAAGCGTTGTTTTGTGAGTCATGCAGCTTCGTAGTACAAAGATGTATGAGAAGCATGACATCACACGCAGATCAACGTTCAAGGTGTAGAGAGCCGGTGAAAGAAATGCAAAACCGCAAGTTAACTTATTTTGCAAAATAAACACATTAACGATGATGATTTTTTTTGCAAAAATAACACTGCTGAAACGTTTTTGGCTATTAGAAGTTTATTATTTTACAGCATATAGCATAAGTTGTCCGTGACATTGCACTACCACTTTAAAGTAAGTTTTCATTCCACTCTATTGCTATGACTAGATTGACTTCAGAGCTAAAAAAATATGGCCTAGTCATTAATATCACACTGTCACAAATTTTATATTTTTCAGAATTCAGACAGATGAGACACAGATGTGGGAAATGATTGTTTTTAATTTCTTTATAACTTTCTAGGATATTCATTTTCCATTTCTTTTGAAGTCAATGAGATAAAAGTCCAAATCCACATAACAGCATGTTTATAAATATTTTGCTTCCATAGTTTGAATTTCATATCATACCTGAATACTGTTATTGAGTTAATATAAACAATGTGAGATTCTGTGGTAAGAATAAATGTGTTTTGCAGTCCATTAATGATATGGAATCAGCTTTGCCTTTTAGAAGAAGGATATCTGCTCAGAGCATGGAAGTGCATTATATTGAAAGACAGTGAACAATTTAATCATCACAGATGCTTGTTTATGATTTCACAATAAATTACCTCAAATTTTGTTGTTTTGAAAACTTCAAATTTTTGGAATGTCTTAGCACAATAACTTTTGCAGCCATCAATTGAAATGTCACTTTATGGATTATTGTAGATAGAGTCTGTTAACAAACTTGATGCATTTTTTGGGGAAAAGTGGAGAAGGGACTCTATAAATACCCAGTCACAATTAGACAAGATATCAGACTGTGTCAGGTATCTTATTTCCACTCTTTCTGCAAATAACCTTCTGTAATCTTATCTTCATACTTTCTGTTTCCATCAGATGAATTCCGTAAACCATTTACTGCAGTATTATCAGCTCAGTCCTGAAGTACCACTCATACCTGAGTCAGAGCTGCCCACCCCTTTAGGCTGGCCAAGATATGGGATTGTAACATGTGAGGGAGTTTCTGTACCTCCGTCAGGCTCTCCTCCAGCCAAGGGAGGCAATCTGTTAAAGAACATTTGGTGCTGCATCAGAGCTCAAGAAAAGGTGTCCAATTTGATTTCATCCAGATAGTTACAATAGTAAATGTTAACAAAAAAAATGTGTCAATAAACTAAATTTTTTCTGCAATAAACAGTTAGCCCAAAATTAGAGGATGATATACCTATTTCAAAATGATGGGAGGCAACTGAGAGAATATGAGGCAAAATATGAAATTACAAAAAGGGAGCAAAAAAATATAGTTCTGGATTCATGAAAACTTTGTTGGTGCACAGTCAGGGTTCTATCACAACAAATGTAAATGATCTTATCATCACAGGCTGGGCATTATTGCCACCAACTTCTTTATTCTCTTGAAATTATCCCTGATATTGTTATCAATTAAGCAATGCAATGCCTTGTAGTCAGTTGTGAAAATTTTGTATTCCATGGACAATGATCATGTAGATGATCAATCATTTATATGTGAATTGCCAAAAATATCCACATATACATCGCACTGTTCTTCAGTGTTTCATTTCAAGCATTGTTTCCTTTGAAGTGACTGATTTTAGTTTGTTTTTCAGAATATAAATCACAATATATAATGTGGATGGCTAAATCTGCTTTGTAATTTCCATTGTTCTGTTTGTCATGTTATGCTACATAGTCTGTAACTTTTATCCCTAATCAGGTTGGATATTTATGTTTGTTTTATTGTTCAATGTGATATGTTTTCATTTAGACCAACCTTGAGGTGATTAATCATGAACAGCAAAGATTTTTGGAAGGTATTGTTATTATGAGCAGTATTACTTTTCTGTGCCAGACGATGTTCATTTTATTGTTTGTTTTATTTGCTGTAGATGGGCATCATATTTGGCACAGCCTCAGAGCAAAGAGCATTCCTGTCAATGTTGTTTCGACTCACAGACTTTGTGGGTATTGTCCGGATTGATGGAGTGGATATACTCACTGTGCAAAAAAACAGACTGAGAGATAAAATTGCCTATGTTCCACAGGTAGGCTCAGAATTTACTCTGTAAAATTGAGAAAAGAAGTACTGTTGGTTTTGTTTAAGTCTTTCTCAGAATTCTTATTACCCTGCAATAATGATGTTAAATTAATTACGGTCACTATTTCTGAGCTGCTTGTGGTCAGTCTCTGTTTACATTGTATATAGAGATAGCCTGGTCAATGTGTTTGTCTTTTTTATTTCTATGTAAATGATTCCCTCATATTTTCATGAAAGTTTTATATCTCCACTGTTATCTGAACTTGAAATACTGTTGAAGGAGCTCTAAAATGAGATTTCTGAAGATTTCTTTCTTCTTTTATGTATGATTTTGTTTTTGTATACACACTTAAGAGTATCTCTTTTAAGTTTCGTATCAAAGATCTATAAAGTTTTTAGGTGTCATGGGATAATGAGGTAACATCAAGGTATGCTGATAGTGCAGTTCAGTGCTTCATAGATCATACTTATTTTTTTTGCTCCACAGAACCCATCTTTGTTTGTCGGGAGTGTCAGAGAGAACCTTGATCCAGAGAAACATTTTCCTGATGCCCAGGTGTGGAAGGTGCTGGAAGAGGTTGGTTGATAATTTAAAATTCAAGTTATTGACATTTCAAATTTTTATTATATTTGCAGCCTCTTTCAAAAGCCAGCATTTGAAAAAAATATTCTAAATAAATGTAATTAAATTTCCAGCAGTGACCATTTTTGTTTAGAGGGTTTGTTAAATATTTCACTTGTTTTATATAAATTTAAATAACAAGGAACACTTGTGAATAGGACTAAGAAAAGCAAAATTTTAATTAGGATCACATAATACCCTGGTTGTTTCAATTTTGTTACATCAAATATGGCCCGGGTAGATCCCCAGAACTTCTACAGTTAACACATATAATTTACTTGTTACTTAGTTGATTATGCAACCCTTAATCACTGTTTAAGCCTCTTGAAAATACTGAGGAGACAAGTAATCAATCTATTGATCACCTGATCAGTTTATTAAACATTCTATCACTCATTCCTTCAACATGACCTGCTTTGTTGTGTACAGGTGTTTCTACATCATGTATCATCACTGTATACAGGATATTATTTGGCTCACCCTCAGAAGATTTGGTCTCTCTCTCTCCAGGTTCACCTGTCCACTCTTGTGTCCTGTTTGCCCCAGAAACTGGCCACAGATATTGCCACAGTGGCTGATGGAATGTCTGTTGGTCAAAGACAGCTGCTGAGATTGGCTGGTGCCATGTTACACCAATCAAAGATTATCATCTATGAGGAACCTAGTTCTAGTCTTGATATCATGTACGTGGGAGTTAACTTTACATGTTGTCAATCCTGTTTTGATATTCTGTGAAGGAATTTTACTGCCTTTCAGAAAAATTAGAAAACTATTCGTTTTGCATGAATCTGGTCTATGCTGCTTGCAATAGATAGTGGAGCAGACATGTAAACTTACTGTTTTCAGTAATTGTTATTTTGCAGTAAATTCCTCATGCTATAATTGTTAGTTAACTGTTATGTGTTGGTTTAATTTATTCACCACTTTGGATGTTGTAATCACTTCTTCTTTTTTTACCCTCTTGAACTTGTGCTTTTTTCTCCCATCACTTCATCATATTTCAGTTTTAAGATTGCTAAGATACTCTGTGGTAAGTTGAGTGGCATTCACTGTTTTTTTGCAATGATTAAAGAAAACAGTAATGGGTATAAGGTGTTATTTTTATCCAAATCAAGTTTAACACATAATTAGGTGGTCTATATATGGCATATTCCTTTGATTTTGTGTGTGTGTGTTTTTTTTTCATAGCATATTTCCAGGCATGCTAACCTGAATAAATAAAAGTTGAGTCAGAGAGGGAGTCTGTTGTTTCCAATATAGAGCTCAGGAGCTATTTTGATAGTGGGTTGTACTGTGAAGGAATGTCTTTTTTTTCTATGAACATAGTATTGTAATCAGCTGGTAATGTTATAATGACTGACTTCCTCAGGTGCAATACAATACTTCATGGTGTGCTCCGCACGAAATTTATCAGCAGCACGGTAATCCATGTGGCCCACCTGCCTGATACAATCATTCAGACTGACAGAATTATGGTATGTATCTTTTTTGATACCAGCATTTTATCACTTAACCCTCTCAGTTTGAGATTGTTCTTGTGCTGTTGTTGCTTGTATGTCACAAGTAAAAGTTACAGAAACCACAACTAAATCTTGAAGTCAAAGTTTTATTGTCTACTAACTGAGAACTAAAATGTCCATAACTTTACTTCAGTCTTTCAGTTGTTGTTTTTTTGTATCGTCTTAGTCGTGGCATTGATATTAAATTCATGATCCTCACTGTTACTGCGACAGTGTCAGTTTTGCAGTATGTGCTGTCGCTGTTGTCAGCAATTGAATTTATGGCTGCTAAAACTTATAGAGCTTTTGCTCTCCACCATTACTCATTATCATCATAATCAATGTCCCATTACCTCATCGTCTGTGGCTATACGTGAGCTCTATTACCTTACTTGTGCCACAACTTCTGTCCCCCTACCACAGGATAAGTTCATCTTGTATCTCTGTTCTCCACATTCCAGAATCTTTGTTTATTTATATTTCTTTATCACCCCATCACCAAGTCCTATTTCAGTCACTTCTATCATTAGCTTTGTCTTATCAAATTAAATAATGCCAATATGTCCTTTGTTGATACTATCCAGACTACCTATACATAACAAATTTGTTTCTATAATACCACTTTGATTTTTATCAGTTTTCATACCCACACTCAATTTTTCACTTTGATATTCAAATCAACAGATCTTTTCTGAGGGCAAGATTGCTGAAGTAGACACCCCTCACTACTTACTCCAGAATGCAAACAGCCGACTATCAATTATGGTGTCAGAACTTGGCACAGCTCAGGCCAAGCATCTGCGTCAGTTGGCTCTGGACAAGCATGAGAATCGACCATATGTGGCACCACATATTGACCCAGCCGATTTACATGACTTCTCTCCCCCACCAGGGGGTGATCTTAAGGCCCCAAATAATTTGAATGTGCTGCCGACATTCCATTCTTCCCGACTGGCTGGTGTGTTAAATCAACTGCCCACCAACAAATTCTCAACAGACAGATTGTAGCATCCAGCCAAGTCATGTATACAAATGTTTCATGCTTATTGTTTTCTTGTCCTCTGTGCCTATGCATCACCTTCACATCTTGTCCAAATTACATCTGTATTTATATTCATCTTGTCATCATCTATAAGTCCAGCCATTGTTTCAATTCATTACTAATAATAATTCCAGCTATTGTTTCATGTTATATGATAAAAAGAACTGAACAAGATCATTCTTCACATGTAGATAGCATTTTCAAATGATTCACCTTCATTATTTAGCACCTTGATTTTTTAGAAGTTGATTGTCAAGGAAAAAGATTTTCCTGAGAATGTTGTTTGTTTTATGTACTGTGAGCATATCTGTCTGATTCTGTTTTCATATTTATACAATGCATTTGATGATTAGTTATTTGTTGAAATGCACGTACAAGTCTATTTTCTCATTTTTTCACAGTAAGATAGTAGGTTTTCAGTTAAAAAATAATTTGCTTAACAAATGGAGAAAGGGAACGATATCTTTTTAATTTTCTCAAGAAGCAGATATTAGGTTTGCAAGTTTGATTACATTACTTTGGGACCAAACAATCAGAGCTTGCGTCCACTTTACTGCCCCTTATACATTCCCTCTGCTGATTGCTAAGATGAGTTTAACACTGATTGGTTTTTGTCTTGAAAATGCATGTGAAAATTTAAGAAAAAAATTCTTATAATGCCATTTTTCATCCTCCGATTTTTATTTTTTCAGTTAAGCCTATATGGATTAGTATCAAAGAAAAAATTCAGTGACTTATACCTAGCTATTACTTTAGTTGATAATAGAATACATCTCATAGTTCATAATTTTTCTAGATATACGTGCTTTTACTTATAGTTGATGACAAGAGGAAATTGTAGTGGCTCACAGTCACAGTTTCAAGTTTGGCTTCGTTTTTTTTTATTCCTTTAATTTAAATCTTCAAAGTAAGGTCATCCATTTTATTTTGTTGATAAGCTATTAGAATTTTAATTTCTGAAGTCCAGTTTCAAATGATTGAGCATTTGTTGTGGGGTTTTTTGTAATACTGATGACATATATATATGCGTATATTTAGTGTATCGACTGCTTATGAAGTTGATGTGGATGTAGTTCCTCAGTTGGAAATACTATCATCAGCTGCACTGGCACATTTTATTGTCCAAGAAATGAGTGAATGTAATGTTTAAAAAACTGATTCTCTCCTTTGTCAATGGAACGTTCATGTGAAGTCTACAAGACATTTTCCACAAGTAACTGACTTCTTTTTTTTTTTTGTGTTTGTCTTTTTTTCCCAGTGTCAGTATGTAAGAACTGAAAAAGCTGTTAACAGTTTGGCCTGGGGTTTGTGGTTATGCAAGAATAGCATTTTATTTTGAAAGAATGAGGATACGTTATCTTGAAAGGACCAATATATTTCAGGAATGATGTATGTGTTTGTTCTCAGACTCTTTCAGCCTGTAAATGCCAGAATGATAATCACAAGAGTTTGGAGATGTAATTTCAAAACTTCAGGCTCAATTTAAACTATGTGTAAATGTGTTAACGTCCAACATTTAGCAACTAAGTCATTAATTTTAACTAAAAGGAGGAGTGTTGAAGTGGACTTGTAGAGGACAAGTGTTAAATTTTCCTTTTCTCTTTCAATATCAATGTATGTGATACCACATTAGTACCTGTCTTATATATCAAATTTCCTTATCAGGTCACAATATTTATGAGAGATGCACAAACTGTTATGATCTTCTTTATATTATGTTTTAAACTAGAACGCTGGTTTCTTTTTGGTGTAACAATTCTAACGTGATTTGACAAAACGCCTTTTTCTAAAAAGTGCTGTTCCGAGAAAATCGCAATTTAGTTTTCCGATCTCCCAATTTAAAGATAATGAACAAAATCCAGTTTTTGGTGGTTGATGTGTCACATTATGATGTCTTTTAACTTTGTGTAAAGTTTTATTTAAATTGTCACAGAAATAAATGAACTGTAATGAAAAAGGCGTTTTGTCGAATCACTACTCAAACGTAAAACGCCTTTTTCCAGAAAA
>JBCEWB010060670.1:0-13700 GCA_039654565.1 Peronia peronii
GATAGATAGATAGATAGATAGATAGATAGATAGATAGATAGATAGATAGATAGATAGATAGATAGATAGATAAATGGGCAGGCTGTCAGATATTCAGGCAGGCAGGCCAGCAAGTATGTAGGCAGATAGGTAAGTAGGCAGGCAGGTGTGTGTGTGTATGTGTGTGTGAGAGAGAGAGAGAGAGAGAAAGAGAAACTAACAATATGGATAATTAATATCTTTGGCTCATAAAGAACTCTTAAGACTTGACATTATCTTTGCTGGATTATCGCCCCATTTAGTGGTAAAACATAAAATAATGTAACAGGTAATGTAACAGGCCTGTTAAAAAAGTGCTGACACCAGAATGATAGCATTCCAATTTGTCTTAGGGAACACTAGGCATTCCTATCTCACCTCCTTTTCACTACTGAGTGCGTTTTGCCATTGTAGTTCATGGCATGAGAAGACTGTATAAGACAACTGTTGATCGCAGCTCTCTCTCTTTCTCTCTCTCTCTTTCTCTTTCTCTCTCTCCCTCTCTCTCTCTCTTTTCTCTCTCTTTTTCTCTCTCTCTCTCAATCTCCCATGTAACCACTTCTGAATTTAGAATACTGCATAGTTATTACACCAAAATCTTACTCTTTTCAAATGAAACATCTAAGTCCATATTTATTTTGTACATTTGACTACTTTTATCGTGGAAAATGCAGTAAATTTACTCTGATTAGCATTCGTGGAAATCCGTGTTTCTTTGACATAGGGGAATTCCTATATTATCTGCAACCCTCGAAGGGTTTGAGATCTCTTCTTTATGTCTAAATTTTACCCCCAAGGATCACGATATTTATCAATCTAAAGAGAACAGAACCTGAATCGCCATTATCCTGTTGTATTGTATATGCTGCCTTCCAGTCCGAGGGACAGTAGGATTACGTCAGCTTTTAGTCCTCTCCGGTTTGATGAGAAGAATTGTTTTTGTTTCCCTTGAATATAAATTCTGAGATTTGGGAAACTTTGCCCAGGCAACGCCGTCTCCGCCTACTCTTTGTCCGATTTTAAACTGCCTGTGACTGCACGTAATCGAACACACGCGACCTGAGAAATATATTCGCGGTTATCCGAAAAGGCTAGACGCCAGGCCTCTAACCAAGAGGCCAGGAGATCCTTGAGTCACCCCCACCTCCCAAAAAAA
Organism: Peronia peronii; assembly: GCA_039654565.1. Lineage (NCBI taxonomy): Eukaryota > Metazoa > Mollusca > Gastropoda > Systellommatophora > Onchidiidae > Peronia > Peronia peronii. Next base: position 1,175 of record JBCEWB010060670.1, read on the forward strand.
CATGTTGTAATCTTTTCCTTCCATCCTTCCTCCTCCCCGTCAAATCCCCATGGGACTCGAATCTATAGTATTTTTACCGAAAAGCAGACACCGCGGCCTCGATTCCCTTTGCAAAATGATCATAAGAATAAAAGAGAAATAATCATAAAAAGTAAAAAACAAATAATCATAATTTTTTTTTTGAAAATGATCATACAAAAATCATCACAAAATCAAACGGATGAAGCACAGGGAGATTGAATACATTTGTATTATAGTCATCAGCGTTTAAAAAAAATAAATAAACAATTGGCTTGTCTTACCAACAGTTATAAGAACATGCAAGACACGACTGTAGCCCAGACGAAAACGAAAGATTAACTTGCCAAATTCAGCATTGTGGAGCCATATATAACCCTCACGCAAAACAAATATAGCTCAGGAATTGACAAGCTGGTATACGTTATTATTAAATTGTTAGCAATAGTCTGAATGCCTATGCATCCACAACATGATAATGAACTCTGATTCTTCTTTTAGCTCCGAATAAATAATCGTTCCTGTTGTGGGCGTTTAATAAAAACAATTACGAGACGTAGAATGATATGTGAATTTAATGAGAAAAATATAAGAATGTTTTACTGGCATTGGTGAGCATGTAATTGCGCAATGGGATCATATCTATAGATTGTGTAAACATTGAGAAACAACACTGTAATGAAACGTTATATGGATTACTGTGTTTTGTTTGTTTGTTTATTTTATACTTTCACTGTTATTTTAAAAATGAGAAAATAAAAGATTCTCTCTATTATGATGTGTTTATCATTTTATTCGGAGTATGATACATGATAAATAGACTGAAGACCTTTCATATTATCTACAGTTCACTTTTTAGGCAGAATCTCAAGACGACCGCCTCTTATTTCTATCAGCATACAGTGGTTTCAAAAAGTATTAGTATATAATCACTGAGAATGTCGCTATGAACGATTGAACTCTGAGCTTACCGTAACCCTCCTACCTAAGCCCCTGAGCCTACCCTGACCCCTCTGTCTGAGTCCCTGGGTCTACCGTAACCCTCCTGCCTGAGCCCCTGAGCCTACCCTGACCCCTCTGTCTGAGTCCCTGGGCCTACCGTGACTCTCCTACCTGAGCCCCTGAGCCTACCCTGACCCCTCTGTCTGAGTCCACGGGCCTACCGTGACTCTCCTACCTGAGCCCCTGAGCCTACCCTGACCCCTCTGTCTGAGTCCCTGGGCCTACCGTAACCCTCCTGCCTGAGCCCCTGAGCCTACCCTGACCCCTCTGTCTGAGTCCCTGGGCCTACCGTGACTCTCCTACCTAAGCCCCTGAGCCTGCCGTGACGATCCTGCCTGAGTCCCTGAACCTAACGGGATCCTTCTGCCTGAGTCCCTGAATCTAACGTGACCTTCCTGCCTGAGCCCCTTAACCAAACGTGACTCTTCTGCCTGAACCGCTGGGCGATTTAATACTATATTATGATATACTACCTTCAGAGTAAAATGTAATCGGCTGTTGTGATTGATCGCTAAATACAAGGCTTAAATATGCCTGTAATAGTACGATATGGTCTTGCCCACCTTGTACCCATTGTTAGCTGGCGCTACATGAATTTGATTTGCCATCAGTGAACAGGGTCTGATGGTTTGTTTTGTCAGTTTTTGTTGTTAATTATACCTTTAACTTTTTTTTTTTTTTTTTTTTTGCTCATTAACAATAACACAGAAATGTTATATCCATGAAAAAAAATTGAGATAATCATTTTATTCAGAGTGTGGAATATGAGACATAATATTAAACCTGTTTATATTATTCATTGTTCAGTTAATATTACAATAAAAATAGTCTCGAAACCACAGCGCGTCGTCCCTGCCGACAAAATGGAATTACACAATGTAATAAATTATATTATCTTTATGGATATCAATATAGAGGGATTGAATTGAATCGGAGCCATTAGGAGATTGAGTATCATTCGTATTAACTATTGTTATGTTGACAGTTTCATTTAAAATACAGAAGATGATTTATAGGCAGGCTCTTCAACAGCAAACATAGGGCAGGTATGATTTCAACGAAAACAGAACTAAAAAAGAAATAAGTAAATAAATACAATAGATAAACAAATTAAAGTTTTTTGAAACATGAAATAAATTTTAAAAATAACCACGCCATATTATTAAATGGAATGATGCAAGATATTTAGATCTATGTCATCCGTTATAACTTTCGATATAGCTTCAAGTGACCCTTGCTCTGCTATACGATATAGTAAGTGGTGCTAGATGTATCACATACAACAGGCTTCATTCTGTAAATCAATTTTACGATAAGCAGTCTCATATTACATCGAAATATATTGACCCTAAAGGTGAGTTCTGAAAAAAAAAAAAAAAACAGGAGGAATGCCAATGTTTCTAGAAAAATAAAACTTAAAAAATTTAGTGGCAACAGTTCTCATATTCGACAAAGTAAAAACCTGGAAATCCCCAGCGGAGGACTTATACTCCTTGCTAAAAATAGAACAATCCCTTATGTATATTACCGCTCCACCACGAGATCCGACAACAATTGTCATCGGTCTCGTCAACAGCAGCAAACAGTTTAGAGTGTTTGTACCTGCATACTAAAAATAGATGTTGATTTCCGGTTGTTCGTTTGGTCGGAAAAAATCTGTTCATGACAAGTATTTAACTACTCAGTTGCATGTTACTTCGAAAAGTGACATATATTATACAAGGGAAAAGGGATGAATCTGGAAGCACATCAATCCTTTGACACTCCTGGGATTACGTGAATGGGGATTAAAGAAAAGAAACACTCGAACTGAACAGTTCTGACTGTCAGAAGATATAGTAGTGTGCTCATACAAAGACGTAATTAATTTTATGTCCACCTACAAAGAAACTTATGTGGTAAAAACATTTATTCCCCAAAACTGCAATTTTCTTGTGATGCGCAAATGAAAATAAATATCGCATACTAAAAGCTATCGATAGATAATATCATTGGCCCAAGAAGGCGCAGTTTCCTTTCATCTTCCAGTTGTTAAGATAACATCAAACAAAGAATTCACAGATTAAAACTGAATATGAGTTGACAAGGGCATTTCGTGATTCCATCAAATAAGTAGTCTCTATGTTTCCAAAAAAAAAAGATGGAGAAAGAGAAAATATGCTATGAACAACGAGCTGTGAAGAAGAGATAAAGGAAAAAAGATAATGTTTTACTCCACGGGTGTGGCTGTTTCCCACATGGTCGTCCAAACGTTTTCTTCCATTAAATTTATAGATCGTCTCATTTTGGTTAATTTGCTGGGTTTGTTTTTTTTTTGTGTGTTTTTTTTTCTGTTGTTCTGTAACAACAAAGATGCATGAAATGGATCCTAACTACTAGCTACTCAAATTATCTTACATAGAACAAAGTGTGGCTTGTATGAGGCAATTATTACAAAATGTTAATATCAATCTTCTTGGAATAATTATGTATGTCTCTAGTAGTAACGTCAGCGGACAAAGCGTTTCTGTGATCGAGTTAACCAGCCTCTTATTTCTGAAACGAGTGATGACAAAAGATTTCTCCAAAATCGGCATGGTTTTAGAATGTTTACATGATCACCATAGAAAGGGCCCTCCTGCAGCACGTGAGTATTTTGGTCAGATTTAAATTATGGTGACCAGAAAACCTATCATATCGATGGCACCACTCTGATTCGGGATTGTGGTTATTGCTTCGCCCCGTGACTCATAAGGGCTGGAGATTCTACTTAAGAAACTAACAGTAAACAAGTCAATGTAATCCGTTTGAAAACATTGAATTAACTCTAAGTTAACTCTAAAAATAACATTAAGTTAACTCTGGCATAGGGAAAATATCAGATGTTTAATTGACAATATTCTATGAGCTGTATAACAAAGATTACTAATCAACACCGAGGCGCCATCTAAAAGGAGCAGCGTTTATTAAAAACACGTTGTCATGCGGTCCCTGATTTTACAGACATTTATAGAATGTGCACAAATTGAACATTCTGTGTGAAATACAATCGTTATGAAATTATGCACAGTTAATCATTGAGCATGAAATTAAATCAAATGCACTTTCACAGATCCAATGCTAGAATTAACAATGAAATAAATCTGAGCAATAAGATGGCGTTAGAAAATAGAAGTCTTACAGATTCTATAAGAAATGGATGTCATATCATCAATCACGGATAAAACGGACTGGTAGGATCTCGAGAACTGATGAATATCATGTGACATCGCAACACTGAGAAACCGAGAGAGGGGGTGAGATTAGGAGAAAGAGAGAGAGAGAGAGAAAGACGGAAGAATTTGAAGAACCACAAGGAAAACAGGACGCACGACAGACAATAAATGACGTTAGGTGAGACAAAATGAGAAAGGAGATGCACAGATTCATGCTTTCAGAAAACTGGAGTTTTTGATTAGAACCCCCGTGTTTCAGTATCAATGAAATTCGACTTTGCGGACGTAGTTACTGTTGTATTTAAAGTTTTAATTCTTTTTCGTTTTTAATGCAATAAAAGAGTTGGCGGCACAAACCTGGCCCCAAAACTGCCATTATTTTTATCTGTTTATTTATGATAGCGTGCATATCATTAAAAAAAATATATGAACAAATATATAAATATCGATTTAGCACCAAACACCAAAATGTTCGTCAAATTTTCAGCTTCAAACAGACATTTAGAACGACACACACAAGTGGACTGACGGATACAGATCTTTGCCCTTATGGTAAACTCATAGCAAACCCAAATAATTTTTAAGGCTCCGATGTTGCGCACATGAACTGCTGCTCAGTCCAAACCAGATCTATTCAATTTACCTCCGGGAACATTTCCATCCTTTCTAACCATAAAGTATTAACATTCTTGTCTTATCTCCAGGAATACTTCCTTTTTTGTTTCGTAACCGTTAAGATAACACAATAATGGCTTTAGATAACGGAAATACTACTAGTGGTGCGCTTATTTAGACATCGGACGTTTATGATAAATTATTGGGAAATTTATTTGACATTCATTCGTATTTATAGCTTTTCCACTCACGTTTATGAACTAATTGGAAGGGGAATGGAGGGGGCGGGGGGGGGGAAGGAAGGGGGTTAGTGTTGAGGAGATTACCGAAATAACTTAATACATCACAAAGACAGGCATTATTCCCGCTGTGTGCCATGAGAAACGAATAACTCTGTAGGTTACGATTGTATAGCAAACAGGGAAAAATTATGGGTTAAACAAGAGAATTGCAGCGAAGGTGAAAAGAACAAAGTAATAGCCCTCACTTAGGATAATCAGAATACTCGTTATGATGCATATGTACCAGATAAATATGGATACAGTGACCTGAAATGAGTAAACAACAAGAACATGTTTTCTGGATAAGGAACAAAGAGAACAGGGTCAGAACACTCTGACCTCATAATCAGTTTCATTTCAAAGAGGGGAAAGGCCAGGTCGACGAAGTTGTTCTAATGCTGGGCATTTAATTAATAGACAAATGGAAACAGACATAAGCGAATGAATACAAATCTAGCGTTTAATGTTAGATTTTTACGAAGATCATTGCCATGTTGACTCGGCACTTTTGCTAGATATACTGTTTTTTTTTGCTCTGACAGCAGGTAGCACGATATCTATAGTTGCGATTTGATTTTATTTATCTTTATACTTATTTATTAATTTTGCTTATTATTTATCGGTTTATTTATTTGTTTATTATTTAATTAGTTAATCAGTTATCTTGTTGATTATTCATTCATTCATTCATTCATTCGTTCACTCATTTTCTTCATCATTCATTCATTAATTAATTCATTCATCATTACTTATTTATTTATTTATTTATTTATTCATTTATTTATTCATTTGCTTAATTACTTTTGCTCTTTTTGCATTCCATACCATATTACGACTTTGTCAATCCAAGTCCAAAGTCAGACCACTCATGCTAATGCCATGGTGAGATGTTTCGGGAAAATGAATTTCAGTTCAGAACTGATGATGTAAGAAGGTCGAGGTCACCTTGACATTAAAGTGATCATTAAACGTCATGGCTGCCGGTTTATGGACAGTTCAGAACTTTCATGGATTATGTGATTATCCGGGGATGAATACGACTTTCTGTCAGTAACGCCTTAAATTCAGACTCACAAACAAAACTGCCATCGTTTTTTATCTCATTTTATAAGGTGGAACAAGTTCTTGTGTCATTAATTCAAAAATGGGAGGTCGTTTTGACCACCCCTATTACTTCGATTTGCCAGACATAAAGGAGCTGAATAAGATGTGTAGAAAAGAACAAAAAAAATGCATTTTGCGCCCTTTGCTTGAAGCATATAAAATGAAAAAAAAATCTGGACACTTCACCGTTTTCTTCCTATTGTAATGATTTTATCTAATTTTTTTGTTTGTTTGTTTTTTTGTTTGTTTTTCCTTTTGCTTTTTGTTGTTCTTGTTTGTTCTTGTGTGTGTGTGTGTATGTGTGTTTTGTTCTTGTGTGTGTGTTTGTTGTTGTTGTTGTTATTGTTATTGTTGTTGTTCTTGTTGTTGTCATGAATAAACTTTCGAATGACAAAACGTAAACTGATTTTCTACTTCTTTACACTGTTCCACACCTCTCGTGTCTGGCAAAGGGAAGTAATAGGGCTGTGCAAAACGATCTCCCATCGCTCCCGCATTATTTATTAAGCCACACCTTCTGTGTGAGTGACATTAACTTGCATCGGATTTTTTGGTCGAATTTAAACCTGGTACAAAATAATGGACGATAAACATAGATCATCAATTGCTGAAATGCCTTTAAACTAATGGACATAAATCAGTCTTCATTCTTAAAATTGAAACTGTTTCCTGAAAATAAAAAGATCTGTTTTTGTTTTTTAGGGTATTATCAACGTGTTAAATCGGAATGACTGAGTGCATAGGCAATAAACTTAATATTATATATCGAACAATATATGAGGTCTGTGATGAGAAAAAGTGTCACATAGGCACTATAGTGCATAATTCTCATGATAAATATTGAGAATGTTATTATTGAATTCATGACGATTTGAGCGCCTGACAGGCAGCCGCATTGTATGCTTTCCAGAAAGCTGAGAGCCGTTATGAGTGTCTCTTTTGGGTTCTTTGTTAAGCGCTTAGAACTTCTACTTGTACCGGAACAGGCGGTCTATAGATATACTATTATTATTATAATTGTTATGAGCATTTCAAGTTGGTCGTTCTCACACAGGATGAAATAGTCCATGCTGTCCAATTTTCTCTTTCACTTCATTCAAAGCTACTGAAATAAGGTCATTGTGAAGTCATAAAGGTCATTCGGCTATAACTCAGAGATCAAACTCAAACCGATCGTGGGATAACTTTAGTGTTCATTCCATGGATAACAGCTCCTTCTCACACCATCGTCCGAGGTAGCGCTTCTAAGAAATCCAAAGTTTGCCACATTTCCTTCTTCGGCTTCGTTAGTTTTTTGCTTTGTTTTTGTTTCCTTGTTATAACAAAGTGCTCCATGAATAGGCACGAAAAAAAAACAAACAAACAAACAAACAAAACCACCACCAACAACAACAACAAAAACACACACTCCCTGATTAGTTCTCTAGCACTGTCTAATATTTAACGAAATAAGGATATATATATATGAGCGCACTCCATCGTGGTACCAGAGACCCTAGTGGAACTGCGTTATCTCTACTATAAATCTGAGACAAAACCCATAAAAGGCTTATCGACTCGAAAATGTTGAATGTATCCACATAAAATTTGACACACAATACAGCTACTTACGTAAAGCCGGAAAAGGGGTATGTTTGACGTTATTCTAACAAGCGATAATAATATTGAACCCGTTTTCTTGGAGTAACATTAAGTTTAATCATTCAAAATACCGACATCGAAGTGCGCACGCTTGGCATACACTTTAAGTCGCAAGGCAGTATCAGTCTGACCTATACTTTAAACAAAATTCTCAAAAAGGCCGTGAGTTCTCTTGTAGTTTTTGTATATGCCCGTTGTATTAGGGTCAGTAGAGAAAACTGAGGCGGACTGCCCAGCCCATTAGCCTTAAAACGACATTGATCACAAAGTTCATGATGTGTCTGAAAATCTCCGTGGTTTCAAATTTCACTTTGCATCGACAATTTCATGAGATGTATAGACCATGCACGATTTAAACATTCAGTGTGAAAAAAAGAATCGTTATGGCTGAGTCACCATTAAGTGTGACATAGAATTGTTTATGCATCGATATTCATTCAACGGGAAATGCGATTCTTCTGAAGCCATAGACACTCAAATGTTCAATATTAGATTCTAGATTCTCATACCGGTACTTAAAACTTTGAAAGAAATCATGTCATATGCATGAACTCAATCCTGGCAGGGTCACTCTGGCTCTGAAGAGATTCACATGCACTGCGGATTGTTTTCTTTTTTTTTTTTTTTACCAGCGCTATAACTTCCCTTTACCAGGAACAGTATAAAGAAAGAAAAACTCACTTTTCTTCTTGTCACTTAGTAAAAAAAAAAATGGATCACAAAACATTTTGCTGAAATTATTACCATATGAACAAAATAGTTTCCCTTTTTAAAATGATTTTTCTTTCTTTTTTTTTTTTTTTTTTAATGATTTATTATTATGTACATTTCAAATAAAGAATGTCAAAGTCATCTATTCCCTCTCTATGCTGATTGTTCCACAACACTCTTGTGTCTGGCAAAGGGAAATAACTAAGCTGGTCAAAAACAATCCCCTCTAATGTATGGCTCCTCCCAGTGGAGATTGTTTTTGACCAGCCTCATTACTTCCCTTTGTCAAACACCAAGAATATCCAGCAATCCCAGCACAGCGTGAAACATACCGTTGCTCTCTTGAAACGTATATCAATTTCAAAAGAGATAATCCAAAAAACTCATGGTGTAAGGAACATTTTCTTCTTATCGTAATATAAACATATATATATAAGCTTTTCAAATGACATGAAAGAGAAAAGGTTTTGTTTCCTCTTTACTGTATTGGGTGAACTCTCTTCGTATATGGCAAAGGAAAGTGAAAGGGCTGGTTTGAAAAAACAAACAAACAAACAAACAGCTCCTATCGTCATCACAGCGTCGTTTCTTCTTCTTATTATTATTCAAAAATAAAGAGCTGCCTTAATAACGAGCTTTCTTTCGCCATTTGTACTTGAGGGAGTTACCAAAGTTTATGTTTTCTTGAGAATGTTGTCTGTATCGAGAAATCATTTTGCTGTCCTAAGGTGGTTCGGTCATGCTTGTCAGCGAGGAAATAGATGTCAATAACAATTGGGATATTATTGTTACAATGGATTTCTAATAAGCGAGAAGACAATAGAGACATACAAAGATCTTGTTGTGTGGGACTCACACTCTTCAGGACTGGATAGCGTTTCATGGCATGTTCCCTTTTATAAACCACGAAGACATTCTGTGCCCCTGGTCATGATAAAGTAGAAATCGTTGTAATATAACTACTCATGGCATATTTGCACTCAGCAAGACAATCTCAACAAACCATAGCCATTATTTCTTTATGTGTATTAGTGCGTTTTCTTTTACTTTTGAGTATTTTAAGCTCTTCTGGACAGAGAAATATGCAATCTAATACTACAGGAGCATTTAAAGGGAAGACTTCTTATGTAAAAGTACTGAACAAAGGCACGGTTTTTCGTTAACAGAAATGAACAACAACAACAAAAACAAAAAGCAAAGGGAATCAAAACACCAGACTGCCTTTCAAGTCTAAACATATTAATTAAATCAAAGTTCAACTAACTAGTGTTAGCTTGGGAAAACCTTAGTGCAACCAATCTGTGCTCCCACAAGCGTCTGTAAAAGCCAAATTGTTCAAATTGTTAGCTTTCTGATCTAAGGGTTTCATACAGTGCACAACCTTATCAGTAGTTTGTTCCCACCCAAAAGAGCTGTTCTAGATCTATATAACTGACAACAGCTGCCGTTAAGGGAGAAACAAGTTGGTAAACATTTATATTTACTAGCATTTAAACGTCTCAGACGTAGAGTAGTCTACATATTATGGATACATGTGCACGCATATGTATGTGAGTGTAGAGATGAGTGTTAGTGTTAACATGTGTAAGACCACAAGGACGGCAGTTAAACACGTGAATAGTCCTAGAAATGGCTGCATTTTAAATTTAAATCCGGCTGCAATGCACTTTTACCATAAAACTGTTGTACCTTTAAACCTGCATGCGATATCTTTTATATATATAAAACAAGTAATGTAAGCGTTCCCTGCGTGCTGGAACAGCCATAAGCCTCTGAATTAGTTTTAAAATAAAAAGGGAGAGGTTCAGTCTACATTTGTTCCTTGTGACATGAAGACTGGGTCTGTCAGTGAATAGGCATGCATTTTTCTTTCTTTTTTTTTTTCTTTTTTTTTTTGTTTTTAAATCAAACTTTGCGTAATATAGCCTTGATCAGATTTGAAAGAAATAATCTAAAATAATATATCAAGCAAACAAGATTATGCTGCTGAAATAAAGAAAAAAAAAGAAAGAACAAATGTGTCATAAACCCTCGATAGACTACACAATGAACGCATGTTATTATGTAGGATGAAGCAATACATATTTCGTCAAGTTTTCTTTTGTCCCTCAGTCTATGGAGAGACTGTATAGAGAGCTCAAATAATTGTAGAGGAGTCGAGTGAACGTCCGAGCGTTTTACAAACGTATAATTATTATGGGCAAGAAAATCATTTGAATAACAGAGAAATATGGAGAAACGCATGAACGATGATCGATATAAGCCTTGAGAGGCAAGGGAAAGGGGAGGTAAAAAACACCTTATGGGATAACATATTGAAATATACAACCAACCTTTTAACAAATCTGTTCTACTTCCAAAACAAATATGGGCAGTAAAATGGCAATACAGTATGGATTGCTGGATCGATAGCCGTTCAGAGTCACACAAAACGGAAATGCAAAAGTACATTCTGTGGAATAGCAGTCGCAAACTTAGCAAATCAGCTAGTCGGGTCCGCCCATCCCGAAATGGTTAAACTATTGCATTCCATTCTCTGACCAAAATAATTCAATGAGTTATTTTGACCGTCAATCAAATCACTTCCCTTTGCCAAGTATGAGAGGTATAATACAAGCATTCTAAAGAAAGAAAGAAAGAAAAAAAACAACCTTCTCTTGGTATTTATTTCGTGAGTAACTAAAAATTCTGAAATCACTATGCTATGAAAATATTTTGTTCTCATCATGATAACCTTTTCATTTTTTTTCTGGCTTGTCTTGTTTTAAATATCTTTCCCATGTTTGTCTTATACCTCTTGTGCGTGGCAAAGGGAAGTAACTTATCGAGCTGAAAAACTGGCTCATTTCTCGTTTGTTCTGATGAATTTGGTCTAAACTTGTCTCGCTATGTTCCCCTTCCACCCTCACATCCACCAAATCCTTAAGAATGGCGTAATGGCGAATTACATCATCTGAGGATCTAAAACGCATTGGCGTCGATCTCAATCTTTCCACGAAATTTCAGTGGGTCTAGTTTGAGCTGTCTTAGCATTCTATCCCTTTTGGCAGCCTGAAATAGCTTTGCCGCATCCATACGCCATTCTTTCATAACGTTTGTTAGATTACTTTTCAAATTGCCCCATAACTCTGTGAAATTTTATTAGTCTGTAATCAAAGGCAGAGACTTTGATAAAATCGAGATTTTACGAATACGAATGCGAATACGAATAGTTTATTTGTCCATACGGAAATACATTTTACCAGTGCAGAAAATTCGAGATAACCTCCACCAGGAGGTTGAAAGACGTATATAGAACGTAACGTAAGTGCAGAAATCAATTGAAACAAAAAATACATGAAAAATAAACAGCACAAAGATACATTAACAATTTCCATATGCATACATATATACCTCCATACCTACATATCCATACACACATATCACACACACACACATCACTCAATGGGTCACAGGATTTAACTTTGAATGTGAATAAACTTGTTGCTACTTAATTAGCTTTTTTAACCAAAGTACAGAACACAGTTATTTTTCTTTCCATTCGCACTAACAACTCTGCACTTCAAGAACTTGACGTCGGATTCTTGCCACCCCGTTGTGCGACATTTTCCAGTCGACGTCGGCAGTTTTTGCACTCTTGAGCTTCATGTCACATGCCTTACATTTTACTTACTCATTCTTCGGCTTAAAGGTCCCCGGTGTTTCCCTGCGCCATTCTGGCGACGACGCATTCATATTACAGAATGTTGATGTTTCTGAAGTATTGTCTGTCCATCTATCCATCTGTCTATCCATCCATCCATCCATCTATCCATCCATCTATCCATCCATCCATCATCCATCCATCCATCCATCTGTCCATTCTATCCATCCACCCATTTACCTATCCATCCATCCATCCATCCATCTATCTATCTATCTATCTATCTATCTATCTATCTATCTATCTATCTATCTATC
>JBCEWB010060681.1:0-13699 GCA_039654565.1 Peronia peronii
TAACTAACATTTTGAAGGAGTTGAAGTGGTTGTGAGAAAAATTGAAAAAATCCCAGACATTTCAGTAAAGTTCCTTCAGGCACACACATGATACAAAACGCTACAAATGGGGTATTTTGTATGCTGAAATATCTGAAAAAGAACAAATACAGGATATCACCATCAGACTTGCAACGGCCTTCTTTGTGCTGAGTTCTGTGACACACACTACAAGAAAAAATTACGCTGCTTGTGGCCAAAAAAAAAAAAAAAAAGACCGCAACAACAAAAAAATAATCTTACCTGAGATCAAAATATTCATACAGTAACATGTACGAAGTTTTCAACATCTACAAGTATGACTTTATTTATACTGACAGACTACATTTCACACTATAGTTGAAATAACAAAGTAACAAGTGATCACATTTTATCAGTTTTGCTGCTCATTTTATTCTGTTTTGCTTGGTTAACATTTTTCATAACTGGTATTTTACCAACAATTTCCATATTGACATAATATTATTATTCCAGACAACAACTAGTGATAGAAAAGCCTGATGTAAATTGGAATCATGATAAGAGATTATCTTTCTGTTTGCTCCCATTAGGTTGATACTCTGGCAAAAACCCACCCATACAATCCACTGTGGGCACAGCTGGGGTAAGTGACATAAGAAAAGAAGATTTTGGTCTTATTGGGTGTGATTTTTTGTGTGTGTAAAATCATCCTCATCTCTCGCATAGCAGTAATTTGTGTTTTAGAGAAAAGTCATGTCTGAGAGAGACTCTGTCGTACTGCATCTTATCATACATGTAGTAGATCTATAATATCATAACTCCTAAGCGAAAGCCAGTTTGTTTATAAGTATATATCAAATTTACCATCACACCTTCAGAAAAGGGCAAGTTTAGGCAAGATAAGGCATAACTGAGGCAGATTGTTTGCACATTACACAAACAAGGATATCAGTTAATAAAAAAATCTTTAATAGTAACTCTCATTTCTCAATATAACAGATTGTAATACGACACATCATAAGTTTCAAATCAGATGGAGCAGTACCATCATGTTTTTGTCAGTGTAATCTTGGTTAGTCTCCCAGTGAAGGCGCAAAAGTTTCACTGCTTTGGGCAGGAATGGCTATGTATAGAGCTCTCTGTCACATTTGATTAGAACAGGTCTTTTGCTACTCAGGTGTTTTGATTTGTGCAGATAGTAGATGAGCTTTATCTTCATAAATACTCTTGATTCTGTTGAAACATATGTGAGGCGGCCTGAGAAAACCTGGCAGTTGTTGCCAGGTCAGGTTTTGAGATTTAGGGCAAAAAGGGTAAGAATGTGACCTCAGATCAAAATTGAATAGATTTGTAGTTTTGATTCTTATACTTAAAAGTCTTTTTCTTTTGTTTGTTTTTTAAATTTTAATTTTTAAAAAATTAGTTTTGGCATGAAGTAAAAAAAAAGAAGAGTAATGATGCTAGACCACTTTGTCATCCAAAGTAACTCCTATATAAGCATTAGCTTGTTCGGTCAGCTTGTTGGAAGCAGCAGTTATAGTTTGAGTTGTAAAAAAAGGTTTCCGTACATTAAAACAAAACTTTCACTGCTCATTCTGTTATCTTCTGTCATCGTTTGTCATTATGCCTTGTACTGAGTATCATATAGGGCTGAATTCTGTTGTTTTTGAATAACAATCATTCTGTCTTGATGAGGAATAGTGTCATGGATTGAAAGCAGTGTGGCTTTAGAGTACCTTCATTGTTATATGTCACACTGGATCATCTCTGTATTGCATGGGAAATGGATGGGGAATTGGTTCAACCAGGGTGACTTGCTTTAGATTCTGAATAAGTTATTTACTGCCTCAATATCATGGTAACTTGTGATGTCTTTTCAATTTGAAAACATTTCATGTAATGGATGACTAGTGAATTTTTAAATCTTGATTCATTTAGTAGTAAGTGCAAACATTTTTTTATGGACTCATTATAAATTTTCTCTTGGCCATAGTAGATATGTGACTAATTTATATATGTTGATGGAATAATAAAATTTTTATAAACAGTTGTGGAAGTGTTTACATGATTATATATTCATAATTACCTATATTAGTATTCAATAATTAGTTGAAAATAATTTTCATCTTTGCATCTCTAGTGACCTGTTTGGAGCCATAGGTCCGTCCTTGAAGATTTCACGCACAGTTGTTGTTGGCAAGAAAGCTGAAATCGTCAAGCGCATTCTCTATGTCCTTAGCTATTTCATCCGCTGCAGTGAAGTGCAGGAGAACTCTGATTATCAGTGTTTACATAATATTGTTAATGATTCTCAGTTTGATCTGTCCTTATCTCCCACCCTGAGTGAGAAAACATTGCTTGACAGTGCGGGCATGGACCACTGGGGAAGCCCCAGTGCTACAGGTGCCTTATTGACTAGACAGTTTAGTAGTAGCAGTGGTGATGTAAATTCTGGTGCAATTCAAAAAGGGGGTGGAGGAGAGAGTCACAGAGTACATAGTAGACACAAAAAAGGAGACACTGCAGTTGATGAAATGTGTGATGAACATGTGAAGAAAATTCAGAGTGAACCTCTTATTGTTGACAATGTTACCCATTTGCCCACCCGCCCTTGTGTTCAGCTGGAAAGAAGTGACAGTGGATATAATGGTGCTTATTTGGAAAGTAGTAGTGAAAGTACAGGTGTAGAAAATAAGTGTGTTTGCTACGCTGATGATTCTGAGAAAACTGCTTTTAAAAATCCACCGTATTTTGTGCCTTGGCATGTTGAAACCGCCACTCATCAAGCCAGTGGTCATTATCCTGTTAATCATGTACAAAGTGATTCTGTATTACTGCCTGCCAAGTCTCACCATACTGCTGACAAGAGCAGTGAAGCCAACACTCCAGATGCTTCTGTTCATTCTCTGGTCAAAGCCATTGCTTCCACATCACCTGCTGCTGAGCCCATGGCAATGAGTGAACTCCATATTTATGTCCCAAATTCTTACCCGAACTCAGGTACTGCCAAAGTTAATGAATCTCTGAGCTCACAACCAGTGAATGGATGGAATTCACCAGCAGAACAGAATGCTGTCTCCTCTGACTTTCGTACTGTAGAGGCAGAACCGATTTTAAGGTCACAGTCATTTTCAGAAGGAAAGGTCAGGTCTAAATTATCACAGCAATTAGAGGGAGATTCAACACAAATTACGCCAGATGGAAATAGAAAGAAAACCATCGATAGACAAAAATTCTTTTTGGAAATAAGCAACAGTCCAGCAGAGGATTGTCTGGCTGGAACCTCAGATGTTCCTGATGGAGATAGAGTGACGATCCCTTCCACTGGCTCTGCTTCCTCGTGGTTATCAGGTGATGGGAAGAAAGAATCAGATGTTACGTGTAAGGCTCTCGTCTCCAGACAAATAAGTCAAGATGCTAAGTCTCTTCCTGGCAGGTCAAATTCTTTGGCAAGATGCAGGTATGAGTACTTGAAAGATATCTTTTTCATAAATAGATATGTATTTTTTTTTTACATGGAACATCTATATACTCAGTGGCTTTTTTTCTTTTGGGGGGGGAGGGGTTTTTCTTTATTACTAGAACCAATTTTATAATTGTCTCCTTAGAATTGATATGAACATGGCATATCGTTTTGCATGATTGAAAAACACCGCGAAATATGCTTGTTTATCCATGAGGGATCAAGATTGTAATGACTGAAACTGGCTGTTAGTCATTTGTTTTTGCCATGCTGGACTTCAGTGTGCAGATGAATATTAATTATGTGTTAATTGAATTGACAATTATAGAGGCAGAATTGCCACAGATGTGCAGCTGATTGATAGAACTGTCAGCTATGTTTAACATGTATTATGATACCATTCCAAACAGGTCTGTCACACCCACAGAGCTGAGCCGGAGACGCCATCTGTCATCCACTGGTAGTATTGACTATGAGGCCTTTGACCCTATGATCCACTGCAAAGAAATGAAATTGCCAGAGTATGTGGTCCAATTAGCTTTATTTTCCATAGTTTACTACCTGATGCAAAAGAAGACCAGAAAAAGAAAAGAAAAGCATGTAGAAATGCTTCCAGGAATGAAAACTTCAGCAACATTCTCAGATAATTGACACTACTTTTGACTGGTGAACAGAATATAAATTCTACATTACAGAAAATTTTAAATATGGCATCTTAATTCTCTGTGTGATTAAAGTAAAGAAGCATGAGAAAATAATAACAGAAGATTTTCTCTTCCAAACTGCAATACTTTTTCTTATGTATCTTTGTTTATTGAAGTATAAGTAATATATGCAAAATCCCCACCCAGTTCCCCCTCGACTTCCTCTTCCCGATAGTAGGTATGAAGTCTTTTTGGGCTTGGTCACTGAAAGTGACATTGTTTCTTTAGGATCATAGGCTAATTTCACCATGCTATTATCCCCAGTTATTCACAAGTTGATCACTTTAGGGTTTCTCCTCTTTGTCTTATCATTTGTAATGTTATTTCTAGACTCTTAACAGAATCTGGTCAGTGGCAAATCAAGGCATTTGACCGCAATTTTGGTCGCTCCTTGCTTGCAAGTTACACAGACCACTACATGTCGGACTTTGTTCTTCATGGCACCTCTGATACCAGTTACAAGTCACGTCTACTCAATGATCTGCAAACAACTGTCAAGGTAAAGAGCTGTCAAATGGCTTGTGTGTGTTGGACCTAACTCAATGCTCATTATGTTATTAGTAATGGGAACAATGTTCCTTTCAACAGGAATGAGGACATACTTTATTCATGTAGAAAGATGTAAAATCTACATTGTAGCATTGCAATTGTCACTGGAAAGGAAAACTACAACAAAAAAATGAAAACTTGTCTTTCCTGCTGTCACAAGGATATAAGTAACTACTGATCAAAGCCAAGAATACGTGGAATAGATGTACACCACATAGAGTTACCTTTGGGAAAAGAAAATAGAATGTTTAGATCACGCATTTCAAGAGTTAATGACAACACATTATCTCAGTGGCAGGAAGATACCAGAGAGATTCAAAACAAAAAATGTATTTAATCAATGATCAGTGTGTTGGTCTTGACAGAAAAAAAGGTGCACAGATTTTTAATTAATATGGACGGCCAGGCCAGTTCATTGCCCTTGGGATGAGCACATCATTCACATCACAAGCACACTGTGAGTTCCTACAACTTCGAGTACATCATTGTATATCTATAACTATAATTTAAAAATTCCACTTTTTTTCAAACTTTTCAGCATTCAGTCCTTGATGAACCTATTGATGAGGCAGTGTGTGTGATTGCTGACACTGATGAGTGGTATGATTTTTTTTTTAATATTTAAAATGTAAATACTCGTTACGAAACATATTGTTCCATGATGTAAAGGTGATCCTAAGAATGTCTTCACTGCTTAGTTCCAGAGCTCAACCTCATATCATATTGAATAATATGTGATGTGGCCTGAGAAAAAAGGGCTTCTGTCAGGGCAAAAAGTGTAAAAATGTGACCTCAGATCAAAATTGAGTTCTTGTCACCAAAGCAAGCTTAAACCATTTCTACACCTTGTGTTAAAAGGATATAACGATCTGAGCCTCCTAAATATTTTAAAACTTTTATTTTCTGATCCTATCACGTTGCGTTTTTGCAAAAAATCCTCTGAAATCAACCATTCTAACACGGTACCGTGCGGAGGCTTTTCTGCATGCACTACAGTAGTAGAACCCTAGCTTGCTGCATACCATTGTTTTCTTCTTTTTCCACTGTTTCTCCTGTTGCCGAGTGTATATGAATGCAAAGCACGTTTGAGTGAAAAGAGCTACAAAAGTTTGTAAACAGTACCACGTTGTATGGACTTCATCTTGTAGCTTCGAAAGCTACATCTATGCTTTCCTTTTCGATATGGACATAAATATGTTGTTTGAATTAATAAATAAACTTCTGACACTGAACGTCTTTATTTTCTTCGCATAATATTGTTTTTAATCGTGCCATAGGAGTATCTATGTGGCAACATCTGATCAGCGTCCGTCACTAAGAGAACAAAAAAATAATGGCCTCCTTGTCACTGTCGAGTGACACTACAACCTTTACATTCCTTCATGCCCTTGGCATATCGGATTTATATGCAGAAAAGGCCTTAATGGATATTATTCGGGACTAATTCGGCGATATACTACGAAAATCTGTTCAACAACTGTTATGGACAAAGAATCCAGCGACGATGAAGAACTCAATTGTTGCTGCCCCGTCTACTAGATTTAGATCTAGATCTATACTGAGACCATCATACATTTTGTCTATTTAATGACCTGTTCATATGTTTTTTGCGTGATAAAGTTAATTTCCTTCATTTGGGCGTTATAAGATTTGACAGTTCAGTCACTGATGATGTTCGGACTTTTTTGTGCAGTCTGTTGTGGCAAGAAATGATATTTAATAAAAGCCTAGGCTTTAAATGCGTTTTTCTTGGTTTTTACTTTTGCAGAGTGGCTTTCTTCAAACGAGCATAACTTTGCCCAAAATTGAGATATTTGAAAAATTAAAACTGCTTTGTATTCAGAAATGGCTGCTAAAACTGAAAATAGCACTAACTCAGAATTGAAAATTTTCATGGTGAGCCCCTTTTTCTCAGGCCGCCTCACATATATTTGGTATGTCAACTTGGCAGCAAACTGGCAGTAAATGCACAGGCTTAACAAAGCAATATTCAAGCAACCTGGATGCAGCAGACTTATAATTTTCTCAGATTGTATTTATCTGTTCAGATAGCACACACATTTGTCCTAGAAGTCCAGAATTAGAAGGGATAAACTCAATAATCATCTACAGAATGTTTCTTTGACTACTTCAGCGGATGACTGGCATAAGGTAGTCTGCCTGTTTGAACTATTTCTTTTTTATGGACCGCAGAGGAATTGTTTTAGATGGGAAGTTGAAACAAATTTCAAGCATATGTCTATATGTATCCCATTTTGATTTTTTTCTGCTGCTGATATGTCTCACATCTTGCATTTATTCTCTTGATGTATATGTTTGCTTTTTAATTCCTTTTTTTTAAAACATTGAAACAAATATTTATTCAAAGTTCTTCAGTTTTATGTTACTTGATGGCCTTTGCAAAAATTTGTAATACCATTTTGTCATGGCACAATGTTGGTTTGTTTTCTAAACTTTCGGTGAACTTTCAGATCAAAGACTAAAACTGAAATTCTCATACATATAGATACATATTAGATGTACTGTAAAGAGAGTTTCCATGGCACCATTTGTGCCCATTTAAATCACTGAAGATAATTTTTTTTTTCACTTTGTGGTGTAAAAATAAAGTTACTGGATGATTATTTTATATCTGCTTTAGGACGGTAGAAGTAGCAAGCAGCAAAGTCATGGGAATGTCCCCCACAGGCAGCACAACTTGGACATCCTCTCATTTGGTGGCTGATCTTATAGAGTCAGTTGTGGAACTGTCAAAGATGAAAATGAGTGCTGAGTTTGTGAGTATCTCTTATCATGAAGCCACAATTTATTGTCCCTCGGGGCATTGCAGTTTTTTGATGCTCATTTTATTTTGGCAGTAGACAGACAAGATTAATTGTTAAATATAGAAATATGTCCAGTGTAAATATGTTTGTAGTGGCTATAAGACATTTTTTTTTTTTTTTATGCCTTGAAAATTTGTATGAACAGATAAAACTATAGAAAGTAGTAAAACCTTTCAGTTTTCAGTATAGGAAAGCCAACTCCCATGATTAAAGATGGAAAGATTCTGAAAGAGCTAGCTGCAATCTATATCATATCATTGCTCTATCTAAATACCAATAAATTTTTGATATTTTAAACCTTTAGTTTTTGCAAAGTGCTATAAGATGTGAACATCTGAGACCCTACAGGAGTTTGAAGCTAAAAGATGTCATCTATTGCCATATTTCTTCCTCAGTGTCTTATGCATTTGGAAGATAGATTACAAGAGATTTACTTCAAAAGCCATATGTTGTCTGAATACTTGAGAGGGGCCAATACCTATAGTCAACGAGAACTGACAGCTATGTTGGGGTATGTATCCCAGAGGATATCTATTTAAGATACATTATTTATTAAGGCTCTGTAAATGTGGAATAAAAAAAATTATGCCTTTTTTGTATTTATTTTAGCAAACAATAAAAAAAAAAGAAAAAAGAAAAAAAAAAGAATAACAAAAAAATATAATCAGGGATGTCAAACTTATGACTTAAGTTCAAATTCCGACTTTTTTTTAGGTCATTGCCGACATTTCTATTTTTGGCCGATCAACTGCTGACTTTTGCTGAGTTCACAAGCTAATCACAGGCTTATAATATGTTGTAGTGCGATATAAGTCCTGCACGATAACAGTGAAACTGAAAGTACTACTGAATCTTGCACGTGTTCCGAACTCTCGCTCGATGGCTGTTAGAAAACTCAAGATCTGTGTTTATAGCACCTAGTCCCTCACACTTAACATGCAGCTGAATGGTCGCAAGCGAGTGTTGGATGGAAAATCAGCACACCAGAGCACTGACAGCAACAAATAATGCGCACATGGTCTTAGAAAGACTAATACACGAGGGCAACGTTTCACGACCGATATCTAGATCTAGTTACGCTCGGTAATTATGACGACGGCACTGCCTATAGGATCTTTTAAGTTCTTGGAATTCCCACTAGTTGTGTAATCTTAAAATCCCCTGTCCAGGTTCCTGTAGAAACGTACAAATTTCTCCCAAAACAAGATAAACATCTCCTAACATGAAAAGCCTAGAAGTGTCATACGTAACCGGACAGAGGCCGACAGCCGTGATAAAATATCATTTGGGGGGCCTGTTGAAAAATTTTCTGACTTTTTGGTAAAAACGGTTTGACATCTCTGTATAATGCAAACTGGAGAATGCCATAGTTTTTGATACTTTGCTTACACATATTCTTGGCTCTAAGTAAGTGACAGCAATACAGTAACGGTTTTGTTAAGCTTTTCAGCCTCCTATCGTAGTTATGTTCTATATATGTCTTTCAACCTCCTGGTGGAGGTTATCTCGATGTCATAGTGGTTATCTCAGCTGAACAAAAATGCACAAAAATATAAGTTTGCGAGCAATCAAAATAGACAGGGATCTTATTGATATCACATGATTACATTAGCTCACATACTTGTATATGAATGATACCATTAGTGTTGGACTGACCTCTCCTGTTTTCTCCCATCCCAGGCCAGTTTGAAGAGTTTAGAATAAGTATTATGCATTTGTCTTCTCTTTTTTGATATTTTGTCTACCATTTGAAAATCACCTATGGAGGAATGACCCATTGTGCACTTTTCCAGATTTGAGCCGAGTGACATGCCTTTGCTGTTGGCAGTAGCAGGCACTCATACACCCAGTGTTGGACTGTGTGCTCCCTAACTCATCTTTCATCCAGCTACCCACCGTAGACCAAGTGCCACCAAGAGTATCCACCAAGAGAGCCTGCTACAAGATATATTACTGACAGAACAAATCTCCAATTATGGGAATGCAGCAGTAGTGTTGGCTTGATAATGCTTGTGCAGTTGCATTTTCAGTTACTAAAGTTACACCATTTCAAAGTTCCACATAAATATGAGCTTCAAAGGACATGGAATATGTGTCAGTATATGATTGATCTTCCCCACAATAACAAAGATGCCCAAGCTGTTTTCCACATAATGTTATCTCCTGTTGTTTAGTGTGTATTTATAAGAGTATTGGTAGAAGGACCAGTGCAATTTTCACGGACCTGCATTTATATTTTTTGGCCAGGAATACTGATAAAGACAGATGCTGTATTTTCACCAAATATGCCCAAAACAAAGCCAGTTAACTATCAAAGCCGATGATTTACCAATATGTTTAGCCAAACTTGGATATTTTGACTGAAAAATTAATGATAACTGGCCCAAGCCTCAGTTTTAAAAGTAACTTTACAATCATATACATTTTCTTTTTTTTTTTTGGAGTATGTGAGTTTTATAAATTCATTTTTATATTAAAGTTCGGCTGTTGTTAGAAACACCAGTGACAGATTATCTGCTAACTTAATTACTGCTCAAATCACAGTTTTGACTGCTACCTTTATCAGCTGCACCAATGGACTGGAATATAAGTACTGAAGAAAGTTCTCAAGATTGAAAGATACTAAACCGAGTGAAATCTCATGATTTTTTTGTTTTGTGTATAATTATCATGTGGAAATCATGTAAAACAAAATGTGAAGATTACTGTGAGATGCTGTGTTTTGCTTGCACTTCTTAAACTTGATGTTCCCTCTGTTTGAAATTGACAACAGATGAATTAGCTCAGTGGATAAGTGTATCCAATACCTTTCAGTTGTTGAAATGTATAGCTTTGAGGAGATTTTTGTTTTTTTCTTCAAAAGCTGATTCTAAATTCTTATGCAACAGTAAAGCAATCAGCGAAGTATTCTGATCAGGAAAGCATTCATTACTGAAAATTGTTCAGTGACTTATGAATAAGCTGCGATATTGAGTATATCAAAGTTCAGTCTTAGAATTCTTTGAAATTGAGTAGTGAGTCGAGTCAACTGATTCAACCCAAAAACACCAAGGAAAATATTTTTTCACAAGTGAGATACTCATTTTGCGCTTTGCAGTCTTGAACGTAGGGTTTGATGATTATAGATGAAAGTAGTCCCAAATGTTTCATAAACATGCATTTCTTGGGTGCTCAGGGTGCATTTTGATTATTGAACATATTTGATGATTACAGATGAAAGCACTCACAAATTAGTTTCATAAACATGCACTTCTCCTCCATTTTTATTTATTTATTAGCCATTGCATAGAAAAAATGGATATCAAATTCTGTAATGGGATCTTATCAGGAAATGGATATCAGACATATTTCAGTATGTTATAAACTACCGATATTAAATTAATCCTTTGGGTAGGAGTGTTTCTTTTTCTTTCTTCCTAAGCTACATTTAAGTGATTGACGGTCTAACTGGTGAAATTTTGCAGCTACACAGTATTGACAGTCACAGTTAAGACAGGCAGAATACATCAACACTTTACTTTAAAAATAACTAGAACAACATGAAAAAGGAAACAAAATAAAAAAAGACGAAATTTCAGGAATTTGTTCATGAGATAATTTCCCACTGGAGGTTGAAAAGCTATGTAAAGACAGAGGGGATTCTCACCATAGGCTGCTGTGTGATATCATCAATGGTAATATGAATTCAGAGTTCCCAAAGATGATATTTGAATATGTATATAAATGTTTCATCATCTCGCTAAATTGTTCTTGCCACTTTCTTTTCCTCATCGATAACTGAAAAAGGATATTCGTAAGAAGTGAAAAACCAAAGCGTGCCTTATTAAGTTCATTTTTTTTTTTTCTCTAAGGTTGCAATATTTTATATCTAATAGTAACATATCAAACAAATTATATACAATACAGAATGATGCAGATTGTAGACAAAGAAAACTGAATAGCATTTGTCTCAACTTTTTGAACAAGCCCCTTTGGAGCCAGTAAACTGTTTCCATCATTATGGAAATGAATATTTACATTTGTACATTGTGTCCAGTTGTCTTGTACCATGTACAAGAAATCAAATTTAGGCATGAGCTTTTAGTTCATGATGCTGCAGCAAATATGCAAATGAAAGTGTAATGTGCTAATTATAGATAATGGCAGTGCCAGTTCTTGTCAGTATTTGATCAGAAATTTGTACTTGTGTTTTACTGTTTATCAGTTTGGGGGTAAACAGTAGTATAACTAGTATATGTAATTCCCCATTTGAAAGCTGGGGCATCATGAGAGGCCTGAAGAAACATGTATTGCCAAGTTCAACAGTTTTTTTTTCCGTTTTTTTTTTTTTTTTAAAATCACAGTTTAACATACAAGTATCTACTTTGTAAGAGGTAATGCGCTCAAGTATTTGGCAAGTGAATGATTCTTTGACTTTGACAGTTGAGAATATTTTCCATATAAAAAGAAGTAGCAAGAGATAGGGGACTAGATTGTAGATTTTAATATGCTGTCATTTTTGAATTTAATTTTTGTCTTCATGTTTAGAGACAGTAATCCCAATTGTCAGAGCTTTCAAGTTTATAAAGATGGTATCTATATGTGTTGAGGGATGCAGTTCTCCAGGCTGAGATGTGGGGCCACTGATATCAAAGTGATTTAGCCCAATATGTAATAACTATGGTACCATTTAAGCTAGTATTTGTTGATTTTGATAGAACAGATTAATTTCCCTCCATTTTTCAATGTATTGAATGTAAACAGCTTCATTATAAGTAGTTTCTTGTGAGGAGAATTTGTGCAATGTTTTTTGTTTCTATGATTCTTTCATTTCTCCTGCATTCCATGTGATACAGTGAAATTACATTTATTTATGTCTGGCTGCTTACTCCTGTATATATGCATATTATTCTTTTGTTGTGTTTTTTCAATAATGAACTTATGCTGACTATGCATGTGATCTGAATGGAATGATTGATAAATCAGCAGTTTGCTGTCATTGTTTACATTATAAAATTTGTTGAATAAATGTTAGATCTATATCAAACTAAAATGAATCTGTGAGTATAATTTGATTTGGAGTGTAACCCTGACTGGTTTAGTGTTGAGGGAAAAAAAGCTGCATGTAATTGAAGTGCAGTGAGCTTTGTGTCCAGTGAAAACCTCTCTAAATGTTTCTTTTCCATGTAGTATCAGCACCTGGCATTTCACCAAGCTGTGTTCCCCAAGATAGATGGATTACATCTCTAACTTCTTTCATCATGTCTTTACACCTTTCCATTTTTCTTGGTGTTCATGAAAAACGTCATGTCTTCTGGTTCTGTTTTCATATGTATCTAAGCGAATAATGTTTTCTTTTGCTCTACAGGAGATAATGAATTCTAATGAGGTATTTCGAGATAGGATACATGACCGAGGAAACATTGCTCACACATGGCTTCATTTATATGGTGTGACATGTCTAAATGCTCATCACTAGTTAAAACTTATCTGTCATGTGCTGAACTCATACACAACGTATGTGCGAACATTCCTTAGTGATGTGACTGATCTCGAAATACCTCGTTGCAGACATAATATGTACATGTATACACTTCTAAGGTTGTGTAATGTATGTTGATTCTCTGCTACTTCATCAATCAGAAATCATC
The DNA here is from genome assembly GCA_039654565.1 of Peronia peronii. Taxonomy (NCBI): domain Eukaryota; kingdom Metazoa; phylum Mollusca; class Gastropoda; order Systellommatophora; family Onchidiidae; genus Peronia; species Peronia peronii. The sequence goes on from JBCEWB010060681.1 coordinate 13,172, forward strand.
AATAATGATTATGAAATGAAACAAAGGGTAATCACAATTTAAAATGAGAGTGAAAGACAAAATTCAGTTGACTAATAACTAACTTAATTTATTGAAATATCAAACATAAAATGAAAGTGAACATTGCAACATACAACTCTAAATCATTCCTAACAGAACACTGCATGTAATGGATAGATACTGACTTCAAATCTACAAGAGAACCATGTTTATGTAATTGTAATGACAATAGACTGGCTCATGAAAGTTTGAAAGAAGCATAATCCAACGAATGTCAAGCCCACTTGGGCATGGGGAAATTTCCCTTTTCCACTTGGTCATCCCATTTCTCAATCTGTGGAGAAAATGGTAAAGAGAAGTGAAAAAAAAAAAAAAAAAGACAACATAATAACATGCAATATCTTCAAGGGAAATCAGATATGAACATCTGTGTTCATCTGGAGTTGATTTTCTAAAGACTTCAGTGGACACCCTTTTAATCATTACTATTGGATTCAGCATGTTCAAATTAGGGAAAAAGAGTAAAAA
>JBCEWB010060692.1:0-13699 GCA_039654565.1 Peronia peronii
TATTTATTTATTTATTTATCCTCTAGCAGTCTTTCTATGATTTATTTATTTATTTTCATTTATATCTATTTACCTATCTATTTATACTGATTAATTACTTATTTATTCATCTATTTATTGCTTTATATATCTATTCATTGTCCTACTAATAGAAAAATAAAGAGAACCCAACTTCCTGCTATTTTCAGCGACTCAGCGCGAGATTTTCCTAACTGGAGCTCTTTTCTCCACAAGATCAAAAGTTAGAAATGGGAAAAACATACAGAAATGCCTCGGAAATTGAAACCCCAGAAACCCTCCGGGAACACCTCGTTAAAGATTTGTTCATCTTCCGTTCCTTTTCCTAAATTCTTCCAGTTCCCTTGTTGTCACTTCTACAGTGCCAGGGCTTCAAGATCATGTGAAAATATAACTGAATCTTCTTTCGCTTAAATCTTTAAATAGTGAAATCTGTGATAAGTCGTTAAAAACATAAAATATACATGTGTGTCAAACAAAATAGAACAGTTAACTTTAGCAGAATACAGTACTATTATTGTCACCGTGGGTACATAACCACCACTTTGAAGACCGTTGTCGTAGGAGATAAAATACTGCAGAGAGGATGAAAAAGGACCTTAAAAACAAACCAAAAAAAAACCCCACAATTTTTTATTAAATGCAAAATCTTTTTTTTTAAATCAAAATTATTACATTTTTTTTTTCTTTTAAGATACCGACTTGTGAAGATCACTTGAGAGCACAGATCCAACTGAACGGATCAGATACTACAGCGAAATCAATAGAGCTGGCATCGAAGTGGATAGTTATAAGCGAGGCAGACTAGCGTAGATCAATTGATAGAATATGCAAGGAACCAGTCAAAACATTAAGTTAAGGAATAAAAAGGCAGACTAAATGCCAATCATTCTGATACAGTGATAATACGGATGGATTCAGCTTCTTCTTCTATGAATATCTTTTAATACTCTTGTCCGATAATTCCATCTCGGCTATTTCTCGGTCTCAGAATCTTTGTGTGTGTTTTTTTTATTCTTATGCTTGTGTTCAATATGTCTGCCCGCATAAACTGTGTCATGTTTTAAACATTTCTCCCTGCTTTGAATGTCGTGGACTTTTTCTTACCTCAAGTATCACCATTGTAAGCTTCAGTCTATCTTCCACCTCTGTCCTCTTTCTCTCTCTTTTTCTCTCTCTCTCTCATCTTCTCCTTCCTGCCAAAGTATTGCCTCTATGTTCATCTATTATCTATATCGTTTAAGTTTCACCTTCTGATTTTTACCTCGTCTTTTTTTCGTCATCTTTTTCTTGTCTGTCTTCTTTTCTTTTTAATTCTTTCTCAAGATCTTTTTCTTCTTCATCGACGGCCTTTTTTTTTTTTTTTTTTTTACGTTTTCGGCTTTATCTACCTCAGTGTATTCCTGGCTTGACTCTCAGTTTGTCCTAGCTAATTTCTTCCTCCGTTCAATCATTTCCTTGTTTCTCCCATTTCAACCCCCCCCCCCCACCCCCCACCCCCTTTCCCTCCTCTTTCTGCCCTAGAATGTTTGTTTGATGTATCCTTTCCAAGACTTTAAAGACAACAGACAGATAGACAGACAGACAAACGGACAGACAGACAGACACAGTTCTGTGGCTGCTCTGTCTCTCCTCCTGTTTTCCCTCTGATCACGTCGTGTTTGAAGTCGGGGCGCACGCTGGCTACTCATTTTAATTTTGACTTTCAACTTTTGTCTAATAACGCTCTGTAATTAGCGGGGATGCCATGTTGCTCGATATAAACTTCTGGGGCAATAGAGAAAGAGAATGAGAGCCCAAGGGGAGAGAGTGGGGGGAGGGGGGGGGGAGGGGGAGAAGGAGAAGGGGAAGAAGAAAGATTGATGTTTGTGAAAAAAAAACAGGGCAGACTGTGTTTAGTAGTCGCTTTGAATTATCGTTGTCTCTTATCACAAAGTCCTTTAGAACTACAAAACCTACAGAAGACCAAGCCTTCGTACGTCTTTATTACTTTTGTTGTTGTTGTTGTTTATTTGATTTTGTTTTTATTTTTGTTCTTGGTCTCTCTCTGTAGTTATGATGGCAAAACTGAACTAAGTTCCTTGGAATTATGAAAATCTGATCTACTGAAGACAGAACGCACTAGTTTTTGTGTGATGGCACCCTGAGATCAATGGGCAAGGTGGGGGGGGGGGGGGGAGGGGGAGGGGGAGGAGGACAAGAACAAAGAGAGGAAGGGGAGAGAGCGGTTGAAAGAAGGACTGAGGCTCAGCTGGTATGAGGAAAAAGTAGAGACTTTACCATCGCAAAGACATCTTTTGTTTGATCTCCGCGTTGCTCTTAAAATAAATCGATGAAAGATATTCAACTTTTTAATTACTAAAAAACTATTTTTTAAAAATAAAGCACAGGTTACGTTCCTCTTTTTTTTTTTTTTTTTGGTTAAATCCTTTTCTATATAACTTTTTCCACAGTAATTTTGATATGAAGTTAGAAACAAATGTTGTATCTGTAACGCTGGAAATAATTCATGAGAAACATGTTCAATATTTTGAATTTAAAAAGAATGTTAAAAAACTTGTTGAAGAATTCAGGCCATGAAAAATAAAAAGCCTATGAATGAATGAGTTTTACATTTTGTTTAGTTCACTAAGAGCCGTCAGATCACGGTATTTGCCACAGAGACATTAGCGCAAAATGACACCAATTACCTCCAAGTTAATCACACGTTAGGGCGGGACAAGCGGCCATGACAGATTAATTCCTAACAATTTAACCCAACCACAAAACACTAACAACGTTATTTCCCTTTCTCCGACAAACACCAAGCAGTTATTCCCCCCCCCCCCCCTCCCCTGTTTGGGGGCGGATATCTAGTCTTTCTTTTTCTTGTTCTTCTTCTTTTTTTTTTTTTTTTAACCACAACCACCAAAATGGCGGACCTCTAAGAAGGTCTTAAGTCAGGATTATTATAGTCTTTTATTGATTAATCTACGGTTTTTCTAACTGGTCCATAATAGTGGTGCGTTTCCCCCTACGAGAGAAAGATTTCTTTGCCGGCAGTAATGACTGTCGAGCTGCGTAGCGAGGGTCCCCTCTTTCTTTGTCGAATGTCCTAAATCAACAGGTGACAAACATACTCACAGGCTGGTGTGTTGTAGGTAAAGTAATCTAATGACCGTTTATTAACAAGTCAATAATACACCACGACACGCCAGTTCCTGACTTTTTGACTCAGATAATGAAGCGTCTTCAAGATGTCAGAATCGTATAATTTCAGCTCTCACTTGTCTGTTGTTTGACTGCTGTTCCGTATTCGTGGATAATTATAACGTCTTCAGATTGAAATCATTATTTAGTCAAATCTGTTAACAACCCAATATAGTGGACAGTACAATGTATTTCCTGTTCTGTGAATCTTTTATTCCATGATGATAATGTTTACACCCTGAACGCCCACAGTTATACGAACATCATACCGCATCCGGGCAACAGAAATGTAAAATTTATCGATAAAAGCTTTCAAAGACCACGTGATTTATATGGTCTTTTTTCTGTTTTGTTTTTTGTTCCTCCAAAAAGTTCAATCTGCCACAATCCCAAAATCCAAATAATTAGGCCTATGTAGAAAAAGCTCCTCTTGTGATTCACTTACTTTGAAGTTTTGGAGTTTCATAATCGAGAAATTTTCCAGAAATACCCAGTCTTTACTAATGGTGCTTGTTCTTATGTCCAGAACGTCTAAATAGGAAATGTAATAAATTACTTTAAAACTATCTTTTTTAAAAAATGTATATATTTGTCCACTGCAGGAAAACAAAATGCAGATTGTCTCAGTAAAGATCCTCGAAAAGAAAGAAAGAGATAGGTAACAAAACGTCAGATTTACGACAGTTTGTTAGCAAAATAATTTGTGCTAGGGCGTGGCAATAGTTACTTTGATCTGAACTCACTGACTTCCAGTAATATATAGTATTTAACCTAGAGGTGGCAGGCAATTTTTGTGGTATAAATATGTCTGATTGTCTGTAAAAATCATTTAAGTCAATAAAATAAACAGAAAATCTTACAACATAGGAATTCATATTCTGAACAAACAAATTCATATTCTAAACAGAAAATGAAGCAAAAACAGTAAATGTTTCTGAACAAACCATCACTGATAGAATCTCCTCAGAGCCAAAATGAGGGCAAAACAAACATACACACAGACAAGCAAGCAAACAAAAAGGCGAAGAAATAAACAAAAGAGCATAAATAAATGTAACAAAGAACAGACAGTAAAACACAGTGGAGTTTGTCCCAGTTGGCATGTCAAATTGTGCAGATAAGAAACGTGTGGAAACAAAGGGTAAAATATTATATAAACGAACACATGGAGTAACACATCTCTTAAAGTCGAGCATGTGTCCTCAACCTATTTCCGAAATCAAGAAGTCAAGTTCCAAATAAAAAGTTGTGAAAAATTGTTGCTCCAATGAATGGCAACGGAAAAAATAAATGTCTTCAGAATAGTTTGCTGCAGTTGATTAGCTCGAGCATCCATTTGTAGAGTTCTGTCAAACCTGACCATTGCTTTGTGTCTGATAGTTTCTTTGCAATCCAATTTCTGGCGAGAAGCACTCGGGGGTCCCGTACCCGTTAAGGGCTCCTTTGACCATTACAATGAACTATGGCAAACGTTCCCCCACCCATCTCGGAGTCACTCTGCTTGTTGTCCTAGAACTGAAATACAGAGCTTCATATCACCACACCAGACTTGTCAAGTGTCAGTGTCGAGGTGTGGATACAAATCTTTAATATCTCCAACATATACGTTTTCCATCAGGAGTTGTCCTGCCTTTTAGTGCTTTTTTTTTCAGCTGAGATGCTGATGCCCACGTATTTAATCATCGCCAGCAGCAGCAGCAGCAGCAGCAGCATTCTGGTGACAAATATTGTAGAAGTAACAATGGAGGGTCTCTACATATGCTGTTCGCGGTCTTCTGCTGTTCCTAGCGATGTGATTAAGACAATCTGGCGATTCATTCTTGAGAACCAAGGATCTGATGGAATGAGAGAAAAGTTATAAACATTGTCAAATCTGTGAATTATGAGGAGCAGTAAGTGTAACCCACATATTCGGCATCTACTATTTGCCATCTGCAGTCATACAGCAGGTCGTAGACAAGTTCATTCATTTTCTGTTCCATTCCAGTGTACATGTATATGGAAATTGAAATGCGCCTTTCTGTTGAAATTTGTCCCCTGCACTTTTTGAATGTGGTACAGACAAATGTGTCTAGGTCTCATAACTCCATCAACGAAGCCGCTGGAACTGGAAAACGTTGAGGAAGTGGCCATGTCCTCCCCTGATGGATGCACCAACTGTGGAGATGTTTTATCCACGCAAGGTCTTTCAGATGATTTGAAGTCTTAGACAGCCAGCGACTCACGAAGCGATTTATGAAGTACAGCAAAAGTATCCAATTCGCTACATATCACCATAGCATAAAATACGGTCTAGTAGACACTTACCTCTAAACAGCAGAGAATAGCGCATACTGACCCGCGGGCGCGGCCATGTACACCGCCTGCCATCAGGACTTTTCTTTATCCGATCAGGGCATAGACAGTTAAAGACTTGCCGTGTGACTGCAGGAAATCAGTGACGTATCCAAACGTAGACCATCTCACATTAAAAGCCAAGTTGGTCTCAAAGTTGATCTATAGGCATGATAGACATCTGAAGTCACTGGCTCCAGAGAGGACTTTTGACATCTATCAATATGCCGTGAACTTCTACCCGATGAAGAGTTCGAAGCTGGAGTACCGTATTGTCAAGACTGGATCTTGTGGGCAACCAGTCTTTATACTGCAGGTGGATTGCAGATTGTTCTGGGGGGAGGGGGGGGGGGCATCGAAAGTATCGTTGGTGTCACAGATTCCATCAGGGAATCTTGACATCTGTCAGCTCAGGAAATTCCTAATCAGTAAAATGTTCACTGGTGGGAACAGTTGTGTAAGAGTCTATCCAACATGGAGTCAGAAACTTGTTCTCTGGGCAATACAGATGGACAAATTGCCTGTAAAAGTTTGATTAGAACTAAGATCAGGCAAGACGGACATCCCGCTACTGCTAAATCTAATGCAGGCTGGGTAGAGATATAAGTTGAAATCTCTCTCTTTACTGATAAAGATCCCACTTACAAACTTATAACCTACTCTCTCACTACATAGAAGAAGACAGCATCTTACGTGATGTTTGTTTGTAATGGTTCTTATAGAATAAGATGCACAATATGACCATGTGATAAATAATTAATACAGATTTAATACAATTTGTTTTCTTTGGGAGAAAAAAAAATCAAATATAAAATGAGAGAGAAGAAAATTATATTTATGAACAGTTAATGACGAGAGAAAAATTAAAAAAAACTGATGAAATATAATATTTCATTTCACATTTTGAAAAAAAAAAAAAAAGATATAGGGGGTGAAGCAAAAGAGGAGGAAAAAATGTTTATGTACGTGTCAATCAAGCAGGGAGGCGTATCTATGTCAGTAGTGATTGCTGATGTGGCAGTCCGTTTTGGCTGTACCAAGAGGAGTAATGAGACATGTAGGCGTTGCCTATTTGTTGGTGGGCGTGGTGTTGACTGTGCGGGTGGGCGTGGCCAGAGTTGGGGGTGGAGTTCAGATCGGACCAGCTCAAGACGCTCCCTTGCTGGCTCATGGGCGACGAGGCCGGTAGCATGGGGGTCGGGGTCCCTTGGGGGTGGGGATGCTGGAGTCCATGCTGTGGGGTGGGCGATCCCTGGGACCCCGGATGCATGTCCGATCCCTGTGGGGGCCCGTCGTCCAGGAAGGAGGCCTGTTGCTGCTGCTTGACGGCCACGCCCATCTGTTGTTGCTGCTGTTGAGTCGGGGAGCCGGTGGAGCCCTGGTGTGAGGGGGGCTGAGAGCACGGGGGCTGGGGGGGAGGTGCCCCTCCTTGCTTCATGATCTTCTTGTACTTTGACCGACGGTTTTGGAACCAGATTTTCACCTGTGTGGACACAGAAGAGAACGGCAAGTGTTAACATATAGAGCTCACTACTGTAAAGTCAGAACTGTACAAGACAAAGACAAACTAGAAAAAATGAAAAATGTTAAAAAAAAAAAAGAAGAAAAAAACTTTTAAAATACACACTCAAAAAACATCCAAAACAACAACAGTAACAGAGGGACGATGTTAATAGCAGTGGCAACAATAACAGCATGAAATATAAATGTGGGATGTTGACAACAGCAAGTGCAATGGCGAGCGGCTAAACTGGAGTCTTGACGGTCTAACCCTGAGGCCACCACCGACACAACAAATTAGTTGTCTAACTCATCCCCATATCGCAGAAATCAGAAATTATAAACCCGCCATGATCAAAGATGCCAGTTCAATTGATCAAAGACGAGGGGATCTTCTACTCCATAATACACCTGTGGCGAGGGTAAATATTTTGTTATTTGTTTTCCTTTCTGTCCATCTACGATAACCGGTGCTTTCTCAGGATGGTTAGAACCAACAGTGTTAGACTGGGACATTTCTAGTCTCATCATTCACCGTGTCATTCCTTGTGCACATCGCGGACTGACAGGAAAAATATACAGAGAATTACGAAATAGAATCTAAACCAGTGGTTCTCACCTCGTTTCAGGCCAGGGACCACCAACCCAACTTAAAAAATAATAATGATAATAATAAAAAAAATTAAAACGTCATGGGCTGTTTCATTCTTCAGTAAGGATAAATAAGTATACACAACAAGCATTTTGGTTTGGAATACATTTCTTCAAAACAATTTCTAAATATTACATATAAAATAATAGTCAGCTGACATTTCAGTTTGAAATATATGTCTTACAAACATAATTTCGTGGAAACTGAATATTTCAAGCATTTTGGTTTGAAACAGATTTCTTCAAAACAATTTCTAAAAATTATATAAATAATAATATTAATAATAATAATAATAGCCAGATAACATTTCAGTCTCAAATATATTTCTTACAAACGTGTCCAAGAGAATTTTCACTGCTGTAGAAGCGATAGAAACGTTCAATTTTAAATTATGTGTGTTCAATTCCGGTTTGTCACCAAGTACAGTGGACGGCCTGTTGACGTTCCAAAGAGTGACTATGGACCACCAGTGAGTAGCCACTGCTCTAGGCGGAGACACATAAGAGGAAAGTAAATAGATCTGAGAGCATGAGAAGTGAAGGAAAATAAAGACAAAGAAGACGAAAAAGAAGAAGAAGAAGATGAAGAAGGGGAAACCAATGAATGGGGAAGAAATCGAAGAAGAAGAAGGAAAGAAATACAGGAAAACATTGAAAGCGACTAATATGATGACATCGATGATGATGGTGGAGGTGATGGTGGTAGTGGTAGTGGTGGTTGTGATGATGATGATGATGATGATATGATGATGGAGAGATAGAAGTGAAAAGAAGATAGAGATAGAAGGGAAAAACAAACACAAAAAAAGCAAAAAGAATGAAAAGTTAAAAAAAAAAAAAAGAAAGAAGCACAAAATGAGGATAAAAATATGAAGAGGAAGAGGAAGAACAATAAGAAGAAGAAGAACAGAAAGAAAAAAAAGAGGAGGCAGAAGAGGAAAAAAACGAAGAAGAAGAAGACGAAGAGGGTGAAGAAGAGGAAACAAAAGAAGTAGAAGAAAGGAGGATTAGTAAAAGACGAAGAAGAAGGCGTAGGAAAAGGAGACGAAAAGGAAAAAAAAAAAAAAAGCAGAAGAAAAAAAATCGCAAAACTGAGAAGAATCTAAAAAAAAAAAGGCAAGACTGGCCAAAATAATTCGGCAAAAAAAAACAACAACGGTAAGAGAAAACAAAACTAACAAGGGAAAAACAATAGAACTCCTGCAATGTAGAGATCTCTCTAGCCCATGTCACAGGCACAACGGCATGACATACATACGTGGGATTTCAAACAACAACAACAGCAACAACAACAACAACAACAACAACGAAAAAAACAAAGAAATAGGACGAGGCAGAAGCTGGACAGACTTCTCCCAAATCACAGCAGATTTGCTGTCAGCGGAAATAGTCGGAGGAGAAGCACAGAGAGGTCTTGTGCGAGAAAACAGACAAATTAATGGATGTAGCCAGAGGACGTGCTGGTATGACTAAGGCCAGGGGGAGGGGGGGGGGGAGAGGGGGTGGAGGGAGGTGGAATATTGAAGAGAATGGTTAAAAAAGAAAAAAAAACGCAAAGACATAAAAGAGAGAGAGAGAGAGATAGTGAGAGAGAAAGAGAGAGAGAGGAGAGAGGGGAGAGAGAGAGAGTGAGAGAGATCGAAGGCCATTTTGTGAGAGAAATCAATCGCTACAGACGGGGCATGTAACTGCAGGTAATAGCGGAAACTGGGGGAAGGAGGGAACAAAACATAGAAGGTACGGAACGGGGGAAAGGGAGGAGGGAGGGAGAGGATGACATGATGAGGAGATCGAAAGTGTTTGTGGGGGTCCATCTATTCATCCATTCATTCACCCATCCATCTATCTATTCATCCATCCATCCATCTACCCAATGAATCATCCGTTCATCCATCTATCCATTCACTCACCTACCCATTCACCTACCCATTAACCAAAGGAACCACTTATCTACCTAGTTATCTACCAATCTACTTCCTACCTATACCTATCTCCATCTCTACTTACCTACCTACTTATCTACCTATTCATCTACCTATCTACACACACTACAATTCCTCCTATACAGATGCAAACATGACAACCAGACTTTTTTGTTGTTGTTGTTATGGTTGTTGTTGTTTTTCCTCACCTCCGGTGAATAACTGATCTAACGGGCGTTTGTCATTTCTACAGCGACAACACTGCACACCTGAACAGTACCCAGCATATCCCAGGTGATTCACACACTGATAACATGAAAAAACATGCAACAAGCAAAGGTTACAATCATGATCGCACAGCGATCCTCTCTCTATCTCTCCCTCTTTCTCTCTCTCTCTCTTTCTCTCTCTGTTTTTCACATACACATATCATCTCTCTCCTTATTTATTTATTTATTTATTTGATTATTTATTTTTTAATATCACTATATTATATTATGATTAATATGAATGAATGACTTAGTTTATTTATTTTGCATTTTGTCTTGATCCCTTCAGTTGTAATACTGTATTTTCTCACCTCTCTCTTTCTGCCTCTCTCCTTCTCTCTTCCCCCTCCCTCTCTCTCTCTCTCTTTCTTTCTCTCTCTCTCTCCTTTTTTCCTCATAGTTATCACTACTATTATTCATTTTGCATTTCGTTTTGGTCTCGACAATTGTGATATCGTATTTTCCTGATGCACACAAATGCCGTCCGTTTGATCCCCTCCCCATACTCTCTCTCTCTCTTTCTCTACTCTCTCTCTCTTTCTCTACTCTCTCTCTCTCTCTTTCTCTCTCTCTCTCTCTCTCTCTCTCTCTCTCTCTCTCTCCTCTTTTTATTCTCATATTTTATATTTATTATTTTCATTGTTTCTATTATTTATTTTGCGTTTCGTTTTGATCCCTACAGATGTAATATTGTATTTTCCCCATGCGACAAGTACTGTCCATTTGATACCGAGTGTAGAACAAAGAAGGTGAAAGCTCATAAATTACAGGTAACACAAGAAAGCGCCTGCCAACTCCATGAAATTACAAACCGGCGGTTGTCATAAATTTTTCAACCCCGACTGCGGTTAGCACGCGTACAGAGTTGGCACTCCCGCTGTGTGAGTTCATGCACGCACGTTTTTGCAGATACGTGTAGAAGGAGGGAGGGAAGGAGGGGGTGAGTAAGAAAGGGGTGAGTGAGTGAGTGAGTGAGTAAGTGAGTGAGTGAGTGTGTGAGTGAGTGAGTGAGTGAGTGAGTAACTGAATGAGTGAGTGAGTGAGTGAGTGAGTGAGTGAGTGAGTGAGTGAGTGAGTGAGTGAGTGAGTGAGTGAGTGAGTGAGCGAGTGAGTGGTCTCAGTGAATGAATGAGTCAGTGAGTCAGTGAGTGAATCAGTGAGTCACTCAGTCAGTCAATCAATCACTTAGTCAAGTAAGTTATTAGTCAACCAGTCAGTGAGAAGAGATAAACAAGAGATTTCAGTGTCAATGAAATACATGTCTTTATCTTTTTTCTTTAGCCTATGAATAAGTACTTGATCAATGATAACCGAGTCCTGCTTTATTACGGTTATTCATTTCACCCTATTCACACTTTGTCCCTCCCCTTAAGAAAGACAAAAAATTAAAATCCCCTACATCTCTCTAATACACAAAACATCAATAAAAAAAAACACAGAACCTTTCGTCGGCTTATTCTCTCTGTTCACCTCAGGGACACACACACGCACCAATACATTCTAATCTTACCCATTAGGCCCCCCATCTTCACCCCCTCCTGTCTACGCCCCTGATCAACACAAATCCTTGTCAACAGCTCTCGCCGGAGATAAAAGACAACTGCGTTTTTGGCGGGGGGAAGCTTATCTAAACATGAAATCTACTGACGTGCTTCACTAACTTTCGAGCTCACCTTCTCATTAATTCACGTGCATTCGAATTGTCACTCATTACCAAAATCCTCTAATATAGCCAGGCCGTGACGTTACATAATCATCTAATGGCAAAACGCTTATAAACGCGGAAGTGTGTTAAAAAAGAACATCAAATGTCCAGATTGACTTCACTCCAGATCAACGACTGCATACATTTGATTAATGAGACGTGAAAGAAACGGTTTTGAAGCGATCAAATTAAAAACAACAGGAACAGCAACAAAATGAATTAATAGATAGCCATTTAATAGATAACCGTTTACTAGACAGAAGTCTGTTCCCAGTAAACAACTTCCATGTCGTTTTCTTTTTCTTTTTATCTGTGAGGAAGCTATTTGATTTGATATTCGATTTGATAGTCAAATTTGATTGTTTTCATGATGATTTCCGTATTCCTAAAGGTGTTATTTGACGATAATTTCCCTTATCAGGGAGGAGTTTTACAATCTATTTTGAAACTGGCAGCCCAAGGATAATGTCCAATCACACAGAGCGTCGTTTTGTAAATCTATCCCTAATGTGCTTTCTGGCCGTAGTTTCCAACAGACACGAGAACAGTTTTGTGAACAAATTCCAGACATACATGCTATCGCACGACAATTTCTAACCTCATTCGCACATTGATCTGTAAATCTCCTCCAAATGCACCACCTCTTCCACGAAAACTTCGAGTGACACATGAGCATGGTCTTGTACATCCATCTCCAATTGAGCTATCAACTGCAAGCCAGTAGATATGTGTAAGTTTACCTCAGACTTGCCTATTCATGACATTTACCAAACTCAGACGTCCATTAATTTGTAAAGATTACCCACACGTGCCGGATATCTTACCAAAGTTTCTAACCGTCTACGAGCCACATCTACTTTAAATGAGCAATCAAATTCAAACAAGCAAGTTTTTGGTAAATTCACTCCAAACGTTCCATGTTACAGTTGTTTGTTGTCATCGAAATATGTCATTTTATCAGGCTGTTCCAAACATGTTCTCTATCTCAGTCTAAATTCTAGACTTGGGCGGGCATGCAAGAGTGTGAGCAGCTTTTTTTTTTTTTTTTTTGCAGATTTTATTCACTTGCATGGAGTTGTTTGTTTGTTTATGATGGGATTTAACAGCGGCGCATCAGCACGATTGACGGGTATATTGAGTCTGGCACAGCGGTATATATTTACGAGTTAAAAGATATATTAAAGGATTTGTATAAATTGGACGAGCAAAGATTGTAAAGAAAAGTTATCAAGCAAGAACCCATTAGCTCAGGAAAGTTGTGTAACCTTAATATTAATTAGTGTGGCAAAAAACTAATTTCAAAACTATCTAAAGCCAGTCATCATCTTCATCGTCAACATAATGGTGAAACAACTACACATACATGAAAATAGAAGTCAATATTCCTCACTGCGATTCATCCAATCTTTTTATTCATACAGTTCTATCGGTCTGTTTCCTATCATAAATCCTTCTGTTTATCCACAAATATTTTTGCTCTGATCCACAAGTCCCACGCTCCGTTGCTACATTCATCTAAGGTTGTTTTTTTTGTTGTTGTTTTTTTTTTTTGGGGGGGGGGGTTCAACCTTGTGATATATCTTGACAATCTGTTACTACATATTATGCCCGGAGTATGATCTGTTCATAGGGAAAAATATAAAGAATTACTGAAATGAGATCAATATTATAATCGACGGCTCATAACTGCATGAAAATCCTAATGGCCAGCGCCAACAGATTACCCATTACAGTATTTATACTGGTGGCAGTTTGCCCACAATCGTGGCAATTTTCAAAGTCCTTGAGACCACAGTATCTTAATGCCGCTATCCTTTGAAAAATTAGAAAAAGAGAAAGAAAAACAGGAAAAAACTCTAGTTTAAGAGAAGCACTCCTGTTTTATTCGTTTTCAATTGTCTGTCCATTTAATAATTTTTTCTTCTTCTTCTTCATCTGTCTTTTTTTTTTCTTTTTAATGTAAAACCATGAATGTTTAAGAGAATTGTTATAACTATTTCAAGGACAAATCTGGGAACAACAATAACAACAACACCAACAACAACAAACACTGAAGAAGTAAAACTTAATAACAGAAAGAAATTCTGGATGGAGTCGTGAAAAGGAAAGAA
>JBCEWB010060703.1:0-13699 GCA_039654565.1 Peronia peronii
TCTATCTATCTATCTATCTATCTATCTATCTATCTATCTATCTATCTATCTATCTATCTATCTATCTATCTAATCTCAACAAACTCCATCGTGAGCTTCCTCGACACAAGCAGCGCACATGAGAACGGCACGTCTCCACAAGACTAGACAAACACGGGTGAGTGGAAAAGGCTGGCTTTAGCAAATTTACTCGCAGATCATACCAGGGCCCCTATGAGGTTCATTTGACTATAGACCTCAGCCAGGAAGGCTCGGCCCGATTGATTGCTCTGTCTCACGACGGCGAAGGAAATTTGAGATGAAATGGCTTCAGTTTTTTTTTTCATGTCTTTTATTTTTCTCCTTTTATTTTTTAATAATCATGACCGAACGATGTGGGTTATGGCGGATAAATTTGTTAAGTTCAACGTTTTCCTGTCTAGGAGAAGATGGAGAAAAAAAAATACCGAGACAGATCGGAAGCCACATTGCTCTCCATAACTGTTTGTATCGATCATTCTATGGTAACGAAATTGATACAACTTATATATTGCTATAGTACTATCACTTATTTAATAGTGAATGTGTGTGACATATGATTATTGGATACAGAAACCTATTAAAGCTGCGACTATTTACATTATTATGTTACATTTGGGTATGACATAAGATAAACAGAAAAGATAAGTTGAGCTCTGTCTATGTTTCAAGAGGAAATTTTGTTTTAAAAAAAAAGTATTAAACAAGCACTGGAAACATAGCATAACAAAATATCACTTATACCAACAAATCAAGGGAAACTCAAGAAACATTTCCGAGAAATGCTGCCATCAATAAATTGTGCCCTGCTGTAAAGCTTTGAGTATGTCAGGTCTCTGTTGTGATACCACAAAGTTTTGCAATGTGCAGTGAGGCAGCCGAGAAAAAAGAGGATTATTGAATGGTGCGCCGCTAGAAAGCTCTGAGAAACAGGTCAGGGTTCTGTTATGATTTGTGCTATCCGTTTGGCAGTGTGCAATGCAACAGCAGCTTCTGAGAGCTTCATCCTCAGTCTTGGACCACTTCAAACAGTGAGGGACAGTCAATATTGTCTGATGGTCAGAAAGCCTCTCTCATCTAGCAGGAGTCTAGCCGCCTCTCCTCCATTAAACTTTGATGTTGACAGCGTCCCAGATCAAAGGCTGAAATATTAAGCGTGAGTGAGACAGAGAAAAATGAGAGGGCAGTTAAAGAGCTGTACTGCAGGGAAAGGGAGAAGGACGAAAAGGAAAAATTGAGAAAGAGAAAGACAAGGAAAGACAAAGAGGAGAAAGTGTAGGGAAGGGGGTACTGAGAAAAGAAGGAGAGAATGAACGAGAGCGCTAATCAGAGGACGCGGGTAGAGAAGAAGAGACAAAAAAGAAGATTAAAATAGAAAAAGAAATGAGATCTGGGAGTAAGTAATAACAGATGGAGAAAAATAGAGGAAGAACAAGGAGAAAGTGACGAACAAAGTGAAAGAGAGAGGCTGACAGTGATAGAGAGAGGATAAACGAGAGTAGACAGAAGAGAGAGAGGGGGGAATATGAGAGAGAATATGAGAGAGAGAGAGAGAGAGAGAGAGAGAGAGAAACAGGAACCAATAAGCGTCCATTCTGAAATGACATCTCTAGTTTGAGATCGCGTGAGTCTTCAGCCCTTCACACTACCTTGTTGACTTCTCATCCACTCAGGACTGGGAACTATTGGAACTCACGATTTGTCTCACGCCTTCAGGTAATGAAATGTCAAAACACAAACACACTAAACACACGCACACATTTGTACGGTAGCTGACACTAGCATTCACACAGACCCATCAGCAACAGATCTGAGTGTCGATTTTATCGTTGGTCTCTTTGATTTAAAGTTTGAATGCAGAGTATTAGCAATAAAATGTAAAGAAGTCAATCTTGTCAGACCCTCCTTTACTTTAAATTTGAATTATTTTTCTAAATAATATACTTTTCATTAAGAAAGTATTCATCTCATATTGCACATAGAGATAAGCTCTGATTTTCTTAATATGAATAAATAATGTTATTGAAATCCTGGTACCCCAGTACTTTCTGCAGATAATTTTATTGTTGCGTTCTTTCAGCCACCTGCCGACGGCTGTCTCGGTAGCTTTCATTGTTAAACCTATTTCTTGTAATCATAATCCAGTTGTATTTTCTCCAAAGAATTTCTTCGCCTGCCTGAATCGTGTGGAAATGAGTGGCTGATTCGTCGTTAACCTAGTCGTGACAAAGCAACGTTCTTGTCAAAGAGTTACTCATCATATTCTCTTCTAAAAAGCACATACATAGTAACATGGTATTAAATATGATATATATCACTCACAGGCATAAACTATTATTTCTAAAACATGAACATTAACATCATCCTACATAATGTCACCCTCCAGCAGTTTCTATTGATATCTTGGGATTCAAAAAAGTGTCTTTGTTCATAACAGTTCATGGATTCTCGACTCATAGCTCTGTGTTCGATCAAGGGGCCGAGCGATGCACTTTCAGTGCCAGAATATTATTATGTTTGGTTACTCACTTTTGACATGCCTGTGCATTGTAACGTATTTCAGAAAATATGAGCATTACGCACAGACCATTAAATCACACAGGATGCATTGTTTTCTGTTCGTTTTCATCGTCCATACGGATCTGTAATAATGAGAATTCACTGTGCCAAGAACGCAGCATAGCACCTGGGTGCGATTGTTTTATTTCACAGTCATGTCAGGTAGGTCAGAATATTGTGACCTACACTGTCAATAAATTTGCTCCAGGCAGTCAGTTATTGTGATAAGTCGCAGTGACCTTCTATCTTGCAGAAAATGTTAGCCACTAGCCTTCTTGAATGACGACCACAAAATGTAATTTGATCTGCTCAGGGCAGACTTTCGATCGGGACAATCTTCGCTTCAAAGACATTTGAGAATCGTCGACTTTTATTTTATTCGATTTCTTGAAGTTGATCTTATTTGTCTGTCGTGAAAGCCTTTAAATCCCGTACAATATCCTAAATTAAGGGATGTTCTAACCATGCATATTACTGATCTGACAGTCAGTGAACGGTAGAAACACATTAATAGGTTTTTGATCGGCAGTGATTACAAAAAGAAAAGCGGTCGTAGATGTTGGAGTATTTAATCACAGACACAGTGTTTTAAGTAAAGTGGTAAATTACCTGGCTTGATCTAGAGTGAAGAATTTCAGTTGTAGTCGTTTATGGAAGGAAGAACCATTTTGTTCAACATGTAGAGTTCCTTTCATTGTCGATGTCCCTTAGTGAGCTCGACCAGTTTGCTCCTTTTTTGTGCTCATGAACTTTCTGAATTAGAGAGTTGTAAACTTCGGCTAAAAGTTCAGTAAGACAGAAACGATAATGACAACAATAAAGATAAAGAATAATTTATTTGTGCATGAGGAAGTGGACAGGTAATATATTATGCCTCTCTTTATATAGCATGCACAGGTCAAAGGAAATTTTTTGCAAGCATCACTAGATATAACACTTAGTCTCACGATAACACCAGGATTATTAGAGTAGATTAGGTCGCATCGTCAGTCTATTTTAACTGGTCTCCTCAAAGGATTGCTCATTACATTTTTCGTAATAATTTATGAGTTACTTTCCAAGCAAACAGCAGTCAAGTGTCAGGAAAATACTTGTCTTATAAGACGATCAAACCGAATTGTCAATTTCGCTTGATGACACGGAACTAATTGAGCATGAGTATGGACGGTCAACAAGCCAAACTGACAACTGATTTTGGCTTGATCGTGAATGGGTACCTTTACATTGCCATTTTAGCCAAAACTTCCATTTTCTTGAACATGAACTAACATCCCTCTTGAAACATTACTGCTCCATGGGTTTCTTCTTACCTTTTGTCATGACTAGAGCTGGTCACGGAAATCTGGTAGGTCTAAATTTTGATGTCTTCTTTTTTTTTCTTCTTATTAGGCTCGCAATTAGGAAATGTGTTCTGTTATCTAAAGATTTCATAACAAACAAGCAAATAAACAAACAATAAAGCAAAACATAGCAGAACAAAATAGAATAAATCAAACACTTCATATTATGATCCACAACAAACGTGTCTCAATACTTTTTAAAACAAAGAAGATACACGATTTTTTCTCCCTAAATGCATGCACAAAAAAAAATAATAACAAAATAATGTCTGTATTGATTAAAGAAATCGTCATTGTCGAAAGAAGAATAAAAGAGTGTGTGAAAACAACAAAAAAGGGGACTTGACTATTTCCCTTTGCTGGATAGTGGCAAGATTCTCTACCTTTTCATTATAAAACAAGCACCCTACTGTGCATAAGAGAACTAGAGAAGGGCGTCATTTATAAAGAACAAAAAAAAGCCGCGTTATCCGACCAGTCATTATTTGCTCATTAATCAGCTTCCTAATGTTCGCGAGATTAATTTCTTCCTTTCGGACTCTGTCAGAATACAAGCCTCATAAGCGTGCCAGCGTCATTAACGAAGAGCTCAAAGATTATTCCACGCAAAACCTGAAATATTTTGCATTCTCTCACTGCTGGTTGCGAAAACAGAGGACAATGATGAATGTTGTAACAGTTGTCCTGCATTGTAGTAAAGACCACTGGCCATTTGTGTGCATTTGTTTTGTTTTGTTTTGTTTTGTTTGTGTAATAACAGTTGTCAATAGAACAAAAATGATGGGTTCACTCGATAATCCATCTGAGAAAGATTCATGGATGTTGGACGGGTTTGTCAAAATTATAGAATAAATCGCAGTTATACACAACATACTAGACGTCAAAAGAACCATAGGTTTAAAGTGTAACAAGAAACAAACAACAACAACAACAACCTTCACAAAAGAGAAAAGCAAACAAACTAGCTTGTTTGTCATAACAATTTTATAAATCACACATCTACAAAGTATATCCCACGCATAAAAAACAAACAAACGAACGAACATATACTTTTAAAGTGGTTCCATTCATGCCATGCATAAACAATCTAAGTCATTTGTATAAACAGTCCACCTATCATGGAATTGCTCACAGGCAAGGCATATTTCCCACGTCATCTAGCCTGCTGGGAGGTGGACGAAGGCAGTAAAGAGATGCCTGTACATTAATCCGCCATTTAGGAAGGCTTTGCCCATCAAGTTCTTCTTTGCCTGCCCATTGTTTCGCCATTTGGCCTTTTACACAGGAGTTATCAAACTGTGGTCCATATGGGGCCCGTCAGGAAAAAAGAGTTCTGTAGCCGGCAGATTTTACATGATGTAACACAAGTTGTAGCATCTTTCCACTAATTTAGTTCCTTTATAATTTTATTAAGGAATTTGATAATGTTCCCGGCATTTCCTAGATAACTGTCAGTTTACTGTTATGTCACTGTTATGGGACCTACTTAATTCTTCTCCTTTAATCACCCAAGAGTTGCTTCCCTTGGCTAGAATAATAATAATATGATTATAGTGTTATATTTATGTGCATTATCTACTTAAGTCCTCTAAATGAGAATTATTTACCATATTATGTTCTGCCTGTACATGTCCATGTCTTGGGATGTTGTGATGTTGATGTCTGATCTTATAGATCATGTTTGTGGCTGGTTACGCATTATATGTCTTACACCAATAAATAGTACAATGTCTGTCTGTATCAGTGCCTGGAGTGCGATAAATCGAATTTAACTGGTCCGCTGTGAGTTTTTGTGTTTACTTATGCTTGGTGAAAGCTGATTCACAAGATAAGAGACACAACAGTCGTTTAGAGAAAGTCGTTTCTATCCTGGAGTACATTAATGTGCGAAGGAATGCACGACTATCCCTTAGATACCGGTAACATCTTTTAATCCTTTTACATCAGTTATTACAGCATCCTTTAGATGATCAGAGAAATTTATTATGGGTCAATATTATGGAATTTGCGAAATTTTGACGGAACAGAAGAGACTTCATCTCTCTTGATCCGATGTTGGACTGCTCAGGATTCTTTTGTGTGGGAATACAGGACTTTTGTTTGTTTTTCTTAAGCCTTTCAATCATAAGAAAGTAGGATTGTCTCGGTTTTTAGAAGTTGCCAATTTTTGCTGAGAAATTTTGTGGGTAGAAATTTGGAATTTGGAAATTTTGCCTGGACAGCGGCACGCTGCCTACTCTTTCATCGATTTTGAAATGCCAAGGGTTCTTTAACGTGCCTAACGTACACATGGGACCTCCGAAATATATTCGTCCTTATCCTTACAGAGGGAGAGGGAAGAAGCAATCCGGGTTTGAAGTAAATATTATCATCTATTCTAAGACGTTTTGTCACTCAGAGAAACGAAATGAGAGTTGTTGTGATGAAGTGAGGACGGGACGAGCACATTATTGAGAATTGTGTGCTTTTTGTCCAAATTTAGCAGATAAAGAGCAAACAAATGGCTTTGACTATAATGACAACCATGTCTATTCTTTTCATGAATAACAACCAGTAGTGTTTCTTGTCTGTAACTAAGGCACAGGTGCTTGGCTTTTGTTTCCCCACTCAGGGCCAGGTTTCTTAAAATCCTTTTGTCAAAACGACTACCATATTATTCTGGGTAATTTCTTGTAAATGGTGAGACAGCAGCCAAAAAGAACAAATAAAAAAATCAGGTTTCAAGTAACACATTGTTATTTCATTTTCGTTTGAAAAAAAGAACATCAGTCATTTATCTTAATAATATTGTTTTTTGTCCCTAAATCATTGATGACACTATTACTTGCACGATACAGTCAGACAAGCAAAGAGTTAGTGCCTGTCTCTCCTGGAAAATGAACGTGTCTCGGTAATATCAAATTACAATATGCCATGCGGATGATGGAGTATCATGTCATACTGACCTCCTGGACATGTCAGCTTCATGCATAAGCAATATCGGAGCGGTCGGCCTGTCGCCAGAATAATGATGATATGCATCTATTTAAAGAATACGGAGAAAATGAGAGGAGAAAGGATAGACATTTCTCGTCTTTGTATGTGGTCCCACCCCACAGTCCTTTCCCATGGTATGACCATCTTTTCTCTCTATTGCACTGTGCAAGACTTGACTGTCAGTATTGACGAGTACTGTCTTAGGCAGCAGACATCATATCATTATTATAAACAGAGCATCTGAAGTCGCCGCCATGACAAAGCAAATTGGTGAAGTATTGTGACAAACAGCATGGTGTGCGTTCCTATCTCGCGTCATGTAAAGCTTGAGGAATTCACCAAAAGTGACTTATGGACACAAAATCTGCGTACACTGGGCACGGTTAATTTAACCCACCATAGCATTTTTTATTTCTCTCTCTCCCTCCCTCTCTCTCTCTCTCTTTGTACTGAGCATTTATCATGCCTAAATAGACGGGTAATCTTTTCAGCAAAACCTGTATTACAAGGAAGCTATCTCAAAAGTATGATCGTCTCTATCTACGAAGATCACAGTCATATCAGTGTTGGTAGAAGCCCCCACCACGTCTCCAGTTTCTTGCCACACTATAGTGATGACAACTGCATGTATACACATCTGGACCCCCAAAGTCAGAGATTGCTGTACATCGTTAATCCCTGTCTCTTACCATCTGCTTGGTAGATTTATCGCTATTTTACGAGGACGTAGTTTTGCGTGAGCTTGAATCTCTGAAATCACATTCTGAAATATATCCACATGTCTACTTTTATCTATCGACTGGATAGATCGATCGCTATTGATCACCTGCTTCTTTCGATTGAGATTAAATCTCAGAATCCAATAGATCACTAACAAAAGAGAGTTCCGGAGTTAATCACTCGAAACGAACAGTGAGTTTGGATTTACGGGGCACGTTTGTACAAATTCTCTTATCTTTCTTTTTATCATCCACTAGGTAGTTCGATCAGTTTTTGATCAAGGCGTTGATTCGAGCTATATGTATTTGAATTTCTGAGTCAAATTTGGTGAAAGATCCAAATGACGTCCATCGTTTACTGACTTCTAAACCGATCAATCGATCGACTGGTCGTTTCGAATAAGTAACTCTGAAGCTCACCGTCTGGACAAGCTGAAACAATCCAGCTCATGCAATTCTACTCTGTATCCTCTATTATGATTATTATCAGATTATCGTCCATCTTTCTAATCTACACCATCATTTTTCTGGCATGTGAAAATCAGCTAGTAAAAAAAAAAAAAGAAAGAAAGAAAGAAACAGAAATGAAATGTCCTAAATGTCCTCTCCTCTCTTGTTTTCTCTTGTTTATTTGTTAAGGTTTTTTTTTTTTTTAAATGCTGTTGTTCTTATTTGTTGAGGATTTTGCCAATATTCCATTTTCCCCTTTCTTTCTTTCTTTTTTTTTTTTCAAAGCCCTCTATTCTTCTTCTATTTCATTTCATTTTTTTTTCAGCTATGGCCTCATTTCAATCCTTTCCCCTGTCCATATCTTTTCTATCTTGCTTTCTTTTTTCTTTTTGCGTAGAGAATCTTCATTTGCCTATGTTTTATCCATCTTCCCTGACGTAGGCTCAATTTCCTTATTGCACAACATTATTCTCTTTTTCTCTTTCTCCGCCATCCTTTCCGTCTTTCCACTCTCCCCGCCCCTGTCTTCACTTCACCTCAGACTCCACAATTCCATCATCCAACGGAAGAAGAAAGAATCTACTGCCTTCCTTCTCTCTCTGTCGCTTCCCCTGAATCAACATTTTGCTTGCCATAGCCACGATATTTGGGCATTTTACATTATTTTCCGCCCCCATCCCTGACTCCCTCATTGCTAATTCCCAAACGCACTGCATGTACATGTATTTCTGGGAGCTCTTTCACCTTCTTGACAACCTGCATTTTCTTAGAAGAAGTTTCTCTCCTCCCCCACTCCCACTCTTCGCACAAAATGCTCCCCCCCCCCCTGCTCTATCCCAAAGTCAGTTCGCCCCCATCCCACTTTAATATGCCCCTTTTCCGTTCATCACCACCTCATCCCGCCCTTCCCACCTTCAGATTTCTGGAGCTTGTCCAGAGAAATCGATAGTGTTAAACTATCCCTAATACGGGGCGCAGTTTGCATCTTTTTTGCCCCAAACTCAATCAAAGCGGCATAATCAAGGGGTTTCTCCATGTGCTGTGCATTGACGACGGGCAAAGATTTTGGATATTATTTGTCATTCTTTTTTGGACTTCATTACAATCTCAAGCGGTTGCGATACCTTAAAGTATCAAAAAATGATGTCGATTACATTGGCGTGGAAAAGAATCGAAAATCATACCACTGTTCTTATCGCCCTACATAGTGATGTAATTTGACAATGATCAGCCCTTTAAAAAAATAGTATTTATTTTATTTATTGGTAGTTTTCTTTATTTGATATTTATTTTCTTCATTGACACATCCCACAGTCTACAGAGACATATTACTTAATCCAAGAAAATTATTTTCTTAGAGAAAATTTGCAAATCTCGGCCTAATCTATAACTATTTTCAACATAATGGGCTTTTTTTGTTTTGTTTTTCTTTCGTTTGTTTTATTTTGTTTTGCTTTATTTTGTTTTTATCATCAACATCATCTACACATCTGTGGACAAATACATAGCTGAATTTTCCTAGCAAGCATCAAACACAAAACTATGTCCTTCTAGAACTGAAGACAACGTCAGCAATATTAGAATAACTGATGTCACTGATTGTATTTGGCACCGAATTGGAAAACATAAAATGCCCTAAATTCATACATACAAATGTGTCTTAAAGATAACTGGTTGTATTCTTTCATTTATACTATTAGTCGATCTTCTGTCTGGCTAAAAGTCATATTGCTAA
Source organism: Peronia peronii (assembly GCA_039654565.1). Lineage (NCBI taxonomy): Eukaryota > Metazoa > Mollusca > Gastropoda > Systellommatophora > Onchidiidae > Peronia > Peronia peronii. The sequence continues at coordinate 9,798 of JBCEWB010060703.1, forward strand.
TGAAGAAATTTCACTAGTATATATTATATTATCTCGTCAAGATTGGGAAACGCATTACACAATGAGGAGTCCATGAATATCACAATAGAAATGCCAGAGTGACACATTCTGTCTAGGTCTCCACTTTAACACTGTAAACAGACGAAAATCTGCTAACAATGTTACTGACTGCGAACAATTAAGTGTTTCGACCAGAAAGTCATCATCAGACGGGTCTCCATGGAATTGTCCGCCACACAACAGACACGGATAAGTTGTGAAACATCAAGCGGAATTAGTGATTTGGCCCGGAGATGTCTCCTTGGTGTGGATGGCCAGCATTTTCACAGAAAACAATGCAGTCTGGGGTTCGTATTTTGGACATCTGTTCCCTAACGAAAAAAATATGTAGTAAAAAATATTGAGACATTTCGATAGCAAAAGAAAGCAAACTTCTAATAGGAAAGTACTGCAAGATTTCGGTTTACGAAACCAGATAATGCCAGGTGAAATTATTTTCTCAACTGTGTCATGATAGGAAAATATGTTGCAGTCAAATGCAATGAATCTGAGGTAAATTTTTGTATGGTGCGATTGAAATTGAAATGACTGGTGAGAAAATACTTTATCTACGACTAATCTGTGACAAGGTATTCAAGTTAAGCGTTAACTACCATCACCCCATGGTCAGTAAAATTCCATCTTTTCAGTGAAGCTCCGCGTGACAACTGACTTCTGTCACTTGAGTCGCGCCCGGACAGCAGGATGCGAAAGAGTGCAAGAGGCAGATATTGGAGAAACTATTTGTGAACTTTTGGGAGTGCGATAGAACAGCTGAGAACTAGAAGGTGTGTAGTATTATCCAGCAGGGCACCCGATGGTGATGATGTATGTACTGACAACATTTCCACGTTTAACTCACGCTTACTTTGCCACACCCTCAAAATGTTGTCATTGTTCCCACGGAGGATGTGCACTCACTAAATATTATGTTGTTTTGGGATATAGAAGAGAACTCACGGCCTTCGAGGAAGATTTTTTAAATGTAGGTCAAACTGATACTGCCTTGTGACTTAAAGTGTATGGCAAGCGTGGTATTATGGATGATTAAACTGAATGTTACTCAAAGAAAACGTGTTTGGTGTTTTGAACGCGTCATTCTATCGAACGTGCAGTTCGGATCAAACACTCTCGCGAGCTTGCTATTTAATTATTATTGCTTTTTTAAGAATAATGTCAAATATACCAAGTTTTTTCTTCAGTTTTATGTAAGCAGAATCATAGATCTTTATGTAACAATGTTGTGTGCCAAATTTCGTATGGACATATTCAGTGTTTTCGGGTCCATAAGCCTCTTATGAGATTTGTTGCAGATTTACAGTATATCTTAGCGTTGGTGTCTCTGGTTCTCTACGACGAAGGTATTTTCATGGCAATTTTTACAAATTGCAAGCCTCGATGGTGTTTAAGTCTGTAGAGTTAAATTTACCATAAGATTCTGAAGATTATACCGAAGAATGGTGTTTTCATGGCAATTTTGTTTACCCTATTGAGTGCAAACTTTGATGGTATTTAAGATTAGAGAATTAAATCTATCCAAGATTCTAGAGATTTTACTGAAAGCGTAAAATACCTGTACAATATCGCCTTGCCGCCTTCCCTGTTAGGCTGTTCATCTCTCCCCAGAGGTCCGTTATTAATTGTTTCGCTTGGCCTGAAGATACTTTGGTACATAATCAATGTCTTGGGCAAAGCATGAGCTCCGTTACAGCCACAATTCTACTCTGCCCTTACCTTGATCGATTGCTATATATTATTATATGCCGACAGAACCCCGTAAGTCAAATCTTTATTTTGCTGGTGGGGATTTTTCTTTAATTATAATTAAAGCTGATCACCCTAACAGTTACTGTATGTTGCCATCTATGGTTTATTACTATAAAAAAAAAGAATATATTTTAACGAGACACTTCGATCAAGATGTAGAGTACGTAATTAAATTAAAGTACAGAGGTTAAAGAAATGTTTGGTGAAACTGGTATTTGGAGTTGTGTCAGCGATTTTAACTATATATTTGCCGTATAAGTATTTGACTGCCACATTTGTCCACAAGACTCAAGCATGCCAAGTGCTATTGCTGCCACAAGTAGCTGGGCAGTTTCATAGCTCTTATTGATCAGGATTATACATCTTCTCCACTGTAATGCATTTTCAATACAAAGTAGATGATGACAGAATCTCTTCGGCGTCCTGGAAGGTATATAATATTACTGCAATATGCCCAGAGGTTGACTTTTTTTCCTTCGAAAGAGTGCTTTGATCCTGGTGTCCGGTTCTGTTGAATGAGATGAGATGAGATGTGTGTGTGTGTGTGTGTGTGTGTGTGTGTGTGTTGTTAATGTTTCACTCTAGTCTTTCTTTATGTTAAAGGTTTTGCACATTCACATGGTCGATCAGAAAGTTTATGTCTATCTGATATGCCTGGTTGCTATGCCGCGGACGAAATCAGGCAATCATTTACTCCTCATCTTCTCAGATGTTAAAGCAGATAATACATATAATATCAACAACAATATAACCCCTCCAAATGCCCCCTCTCTCTTTCTCTCTCTCTTCTTATAAATAAGTCTAGTACATCAAAAGCAGACACAAAGTATACACTTTCTGGGGCAGAATCTCTCAACTTATGATGTCCCAGGTGTCGGATTATCAATGAAATGCACTCCTTTTGAACTAGCATTTTGGATTATCATCTTTAGTAAAAGTCTCTTTTCCTGTGCAATTTGATTTAGACTGCCTCCAGACGAGGACACCTGGCTTAAGGGACACAAAATATCTAAAGATCTAAAAAATACTGTTAATGTTGTTTGAACAGCAATTTATGTCTGAGAGCTAGATATTGTCGGTATAGCGTTTTAACATGGTTGTTTTGCAAACCAGCTCTAGTTGATTGCTTTTTAAATGTTTTTCGCATAAATAATTAACAAAAGTTCTATATAAACTCTTCAAGAACTGGACAAGCTCTTTAAATTAATGTGTAAAAATTCTGTTTTAAGAATTTAAACAGATTTAAGAATTTGTCATCATACCTGTTAAAATCATTAACGAAAGGAAGTACAAAAAATAAATAAATAAAAACCGTAATAAAAAAAAAAAAAAAAAGCTTGTCATACAATCACTGATTTCGCAAAAGCGAGATGTCTGTCCTGATGTGTAAAACCTCTGAATTTCAATCACTCAATCACTAACTAGCCCTGTTCAGTGGCTCACTGTGGCCAGAATGCCAGCCATGTTAATGTTACATTATGAGCATATAAATCTCCTTTGCCTTAATACCCCACCATGCCAATAGCTTTGTAACCCCAGTGCTCCGGGTTGGTTTAGCATGCCAGGACACGCACCACGCCTATTTTGTTCGGCATTAAAAACTTCATTGCAAATGCATGGAGTGTCCGCTCGCTTTTATTAAAGGGCGGGGAAAGGATAAACGATGAGAAGGAAACAGAAACAGTACAGGGCCAGGGGGAGAGAGAGGGGGGGGGGAGAGATAGAGAGAGGAAGGGAGAGAGGAGAAAAAACAAAAGGTGGGGGGGATTCGGAAGAAAGCAGAGGTTTTTTTTTTTAAGTAACAAACAAATAACAAAATTAACGAGTGAGAGCAAGAGAGAAAGAAAAGAGAGAGAGAGAGAGAGAGAAGGAGAAAGAACAGACAAAAAAATCAACAAAAGCATAGCTTAAAAAATAAAACAAAAAAAGAAATAAAGAAAGAAAAAGAAAGAAAAACAGTATAGAACGAGTGCGAGGAAGAGTTTGAGAAAAAGAAAGAAACAGAGCAAGCGAGGGAGAGAGAGAAACAGAGAGAGAGAGAGAGAGAGAAATGATAGAGAGGAAATGATGAAAATATGGAGATCAGAATGAGAAAG
>JBCEWB010060714.1:0-13698 GCA_039654565.1 Peronia peronii
CGTTCCCAAAGATTCTTTCTTAATAACGCAAGTTTCTTTTTAAGCGTTTTCTTACTAACCGTGTTAGAGTGTAATTAAAAATTTTGAAAAAGTCATCATGTGATAGAAATTTTTTTTTTCTCATCATATTTTTTTCAGATTTTGCCACGTCTTCAAATGACGAGAAAAAATGTGATTTTTTTTTTTTTTGGTTGCAATATTTGTATTATGCTTCTTGTACTTTGCAAAGTTGAAGGGAAGTAACTTAGCTGGCTGAAATAATGACTCATCATCATGCAAATGGGGTGAAACAAGTTCAGTTGACATTTTCAGGAATTACTGCTATAGTTGTTACATAGAGTTATTGGTGTGAGGTGAAAGAAATATAAGTGTGCCTTATGTCGATGAAAAAATTATTTATGTAAAACTTTTCTATGCCAACATATTCAAGTTTAGACTAAATTAGAGGTAACTGCTGTGATCTTGTGATCAGTAAAATCCAAATTTTTCAACAAATTTGGCTTTTGACATGAGACTCACACGATTGCATGACAAATGGTCACATTAACTTCTAAATACATGCTTTGGATTAATGAGTACAGCCACTCCTTTGTTTATTAAAGAGAAATTTATTCGTTTGTCAAAAGACTGTCCTCAGTACTTGCATAAAAATACAGCATAAATCGTGACTTAAAATTAGCTGTCAAATTTATAGAAATACTGTCCCTGCAGTTTCATCAGAGTCATCATTCTCTGTTTTCTCTTGCAATGTCATTTCATTCTTCTGTCTCATTCATCCGCTTGGATACAAGTCATGAATTTTAACCACTCGACTGCCCACTTAAAAATATTCATTGTATGTAAATTGTGTAAATGTAAATGTGTATGTAAATGCCTGTAATGTAGATTTGAATCGTGTTGGGTTCCACTGTGAATCAGTTCTGTCTGGTTTGCATCCACTGCCAGCAGTTTTATCTTTAAGCCAAAAGTTAATATCGCCTGGCTGCAGACACTAGACAGTCAGCCAGCAATGCCTGATTTTAGACACTGAGCAGTCAAGTGATTAATTTATTCAGAGCAACCTGTCTCTCATACTGACCACTAATTAGTATTATCTTGTAGATCATAAATAGTATAGAAAGTAAAAGAGTAAAAGACGTTCAGAAACTAGATATTTTTAAAAAATTACATAATCTACGAGCTATCATCCCCAACTGATGAGAGATATGTTTCATTACATGAATACATGGTGCAAAGATTCTGATAATCCAGATACTACTGTAGTCTCATCAGCTACAATTAATACACATACACAAGTTACCTACACTGAAATGAGGTAGAAAACGTTTGGCCACTGTAACTGACATAGTTTTTGTGTGATGTATATATATGTGTAACGTTTCAACATTCTGTTGTGTGAAATCCTCATTAATTCTTATTACTGGTATTGATAGCTTTGTGAATCTGGGTGATGACCTTAGTTTAGAGTAGACAATAGTGCAACATAGTTAATAATGATAGCTTATGTGACCAACAGGGCCATACATGTACATCACACATAATATTGCAATCGGGAATGCAATGATCATAAAATCTGGGGGATCATAACAAAACCTTAGTCCTTGTCATGAGTAATTAGGAACTGATTTTTATACTTTGCTGCCTTCTCAATACTTGACTCTCTATTCTGCCGAGAAAGAAAATGTAACAGTATGTGAGAAATCTACAGGATGACTGGTAAAAGAATTTGAGTTAGATCTGTTTCTCTACAAACTAAAGTTTTTATTTTGATACCTCCACCTGCTGACCAGTGGTTCAAACATTTTAGCTAGTAAAGCTATAAATGACATTCCGCAACAAAGATTAAATGAGACACTGTTTATCCTAATTAAGATTTGTGGCTCTGAATATAGTGGGCATGTGTCATCTGCATAATGTTGCATGTTTGTCACACAGCTCCAACAGACAGTGAAATAACTATGGAAATGTATGTCATGCTTCATGTATAGTATGAGGCTAAGAAGCAAATGCCAAGAGTTGCCTTTCTAAAAAAATCATTACAACATGTGTAAACAGCTATGACAATAATGATTTATATGAAACATTTAAGTTCACAATAAGTCTTGGTTTGTTTAACAAAAAAATATGTGGACGGTTGACCTATATGTAGTATGAATTTTTACATTGTTTAACAAATTCTTGTGTATAAGTAAGCATTTTAACATGTTATATCTATTTTGCAAATCCTGACAGTGCAAAATGTCATACAGTATAATGGCACAAGTTGCAAACTACAGACAAATTTTGTAAATCCAGTCTATCATGAACTTAAAACAAGCATTACATATAAAGACTCCAGTGGAAAAACCAGAGAAGTCACATTTTTGTGAAAAATGAGTTATGGCCTCGACATTATAAAGCACACTGCTAAGATTTGTTAACCAGAACAATAATTTGGAAAAACCAGGTCAGTTCCACTAAAATTATAGACTTCTAAACTTTAATTTCTGTTTATCTCCCTTTGTAGAAAATGTGACTTATCTGGTTTTTCCTTTGGAGTCTTCATGTACATGTGCAAATCACTCTAATTTACTCTATTGTGGTTTATTCTTAATTTACAAAATGCTGCAATTCAACACTGCAGAATAATTTTTTAAATGATCTCATCCATCTATTCCATTCAAAAACCTCATCACATACATGTAATATTTTTCATTCCACATTCACAGCGCTACGAATGACTGAAAATGCTAAAAAGCTCAGGTGATCATTTCACTTATAAACATCAAATACAAAGATAAGATGGATGAGTCCTGTCTGTTGTCAAATCCTGTTTCATAAAGCTCTGTCCTGATATATGCCAGTTTTCCAGCTTCGTCAACCCGTCACAACCAAATTCAAAAAGTACAAAACACCATCCTTGTTCTTTCATCATATCAGGTACTAAAAGTTGAGGCCCCCTGAAAAATAAATTGAACATATTGAGAAAGCTGACCAATTTCATTTGTTCACATCAAATTAGCTCAATTATAATTTGTAATAAGCAAAAGCCATTGTTTAGTGTGGCTTTTAATATTGCCTCACATTACCAAAATATTTTAGTGGGGGGGGGGGAGGGGGGGGTTCTATTGCAGTGATTGATCATCACTTTTGGCAAGGATGAACAGAACACTTGGATATGACCTCATCTAGCAATTTCTTGAATCCCAATGCCAGTGATGGAGAGTGAGTGACCAACCACTCTGAGGTGAAATAGGCTCATGATCATGCAGAATATCAGAGTAGGCTGTCACCAAGCACTCTAAAATGAACTTCCACCTCTTATAAAGAGTGAAATTCTCCTTTATTTCTGCTGCTTCACAGCACAGTTGTGGTCTATGTGCCATTGTAAAGGTCAAGACAATCTTAGCTTTGACAGAAAAGAATATGGAGGCCATACATAGGCCAACAAGAGCCCTAAAATGAGCCCTAAAGGAGCCTTTATGGTGATAGGGGGTAGTGATCAAAATTTGCCAAAAGATATGAACAGAAAGCCAGGAAAAGGCAAATAAAAAGGCATAGAAGTCATAGAGAGAGGGCTAGCATTTTTTTTTTCCAAAAAAAAGCTGTTTTGAGGATGAGAACCAAACACAAAACTCTCCATTTCAATCTTTCCCTAAAAAAAAAAAAACTTTCAACATGTTTCTCTCAAAAGCTGATCCCCCCCTAATTTTGCTATCTACTTTATATTTCTGGGCCAATTAGACTAAAATAGGCCTATATGATTTTCATAATGAGACCAAAAAAAAAAAAAATACATATGCATGACCCATTTGGTTGGTAAGTTTTGGAGAAAAATAGGGTTTGCTATGAAAAAAAAAAGAGCAAAATTTGAAACTGCACTACATGACATTTTTAAAAATTTCTACAAAATTTTCTTTTGCACATGAAGAACTGAAAAATAAGTAAGTTTTTAGATAATATGCTAAACAATACATTAAGCAAGTTTTATTGAGTTCTATTTGATATTTGGCGGAAAAGATAAGACTTCAAAGATAGCCATTTTAGAGAGGCCAAAATCCAAGGCGGTGTTGCCATGGCAGTCATTTGAGAAAGTCAGTTTTTTTCCACTATTTCCTTCTAATTTAAACGTGCCAACTTCAATAGGAAACGTCAAAATAGTCTATCTGTAATAATAAAAAAAAATCATCTCCATGAAGTGCTCCAGCCCCCTTAATAACTTGGTTTTCTTTACTAAACTTATCATGAAGATTACCAATTAAATGTATCAATATTTAGGTTTTCTTTTAGTCTCTCAAACACATTGTTAATTGAAGGCACATTCCTTAGTATATGACAATCACTGGAACATTTGGAAAATGTATATTGATGATGAGAGCATGCCTTTGGCTGTGTATAAAAATGCTTCACTCTTGACAAATAAAACAGGCACAGGTATTACATTGTATTGATAAATCTCTACTATCAACTTACCAGTAACTTCAATGGCTGCTCCTGTGATATAGCTGCTCTTTGGCGATGCTAGGAAAGCACAAACTTCTGCTATTTCTGGAATAGATAGATTGTAGGCAAAATAAAATCTATACTGGATTCTCTTTTTCTCAGACATTTTGGAAAATGAGGACAGATGCCATATCTCTGACAGGCAGTAATAGAGTATATCTACAGTTTTGTAATACAATCTAATCTCTCTGATCAGGCATTATAATTTTCACACTGAAAAATTATTTCACACCAAAGAAAAAAAAAAATATGCAAATGGGGAAAAAAAGTTTCTCAGTACATGTTTATATTCCTTAACTTGTATTTTATTTTTAAATTTTTCATTGCATGTGTTATAAACAAAAATTCTCACTGATATTTTTACAATATTATATGTATGTGTTTTTCCGGATTATTGTATGCATGATACATATTAAGACAGGCTGATTGATAGCTCTTACCAAGCTGTGTCACAAATCGTTCTCATGAATTGTCCCTTTTCAGGAGGAACTGGAGTGTGTGCAGTTACAAGTATTTGCTTATTTTGTAATACAGTTAGTTAACTGGATGGATAACCCACACAGGAGAAATGGCTATCAAACCCTGGTACTGGAGAAATTCATCATCACAAAAATTAGTACAGCATGTCACTGATAGTGATAATTCGATTGTCATTCCTTTTAATTTAGCAAAACTCAGTTATCAGTATCATATCAAATGATGTGCTTCAGTAAATCATGGTTGTAACATCACTCATAGTGATGAAATTATAATTACAGATACATGTAAATATCAACAAAACCAGAATATGACAGAATATGCAACTTTCTACCTTCTGGCTTTCCCATCCTTTGCAAAGGAATCATTGCCACAACCATCTGAATGACCTGTTCTGGCACTTTACCTGTCATCGGAGTCGTGATAAACCCAGGCAAGACGGCATTGACACGAATGTTGTACCTGGAGAAACATGGAAGATGTCAGTATTCAAAGGATTGCTCACAAACATCCTACTACTGTTATTCATGTGCCTTCTAAAAGACACTTCAATTTAGGGAGGGGCGGGGGGGAGGGGAATGATTTTAATCTTTCCAAAACAGACATTGTGCATGTGGTCTGAATATATCTTGCTCAAGAAAGAAAAAAAGTAAAATAATAGCTAATGTCATGGTGTCATGGATTTTTGTTGGTGTAATTCCTATTTTCATTTATTATTATGGTAATTCTAATCTCCTTCCCTCTTCCCCCTCCCCACACTAATACACCTCCCACATATATGCAGCTTTAATTATGAAATAATTACTTGCAATTTAGTTTCTCTTCTTTAATCCTTTCATGTTTAAACCGACAGAAATTACACGCTGAGATCATCACCTAAAGTTTAGAGCGACACAAACCGATACTCGGCCCACAGCGCTGTTATTGTTCAAACCGATAGAGGAAACACTCCTTTTCTGGTGGGCTGTCATTGGTCGATAAAATGACTTCGTGATCTAATAATAGAAAGGAATCTCAGTGACGAATCAAATGAGGTTTTCGTGATACCTAGGGTGTGCTAGCGTGTGTTTTGAGATAGTTACACAGCATGTTGTATGGCACTTGGTCAGCGGCACGAGATCGTTCCTTCTGCCTTGTCAATCGCCATGGCGCTCTCGCTGTCTCTTCACTCGTTTTTTAACTCGTTTGTTAGAGTCTATGAAAATGACATAGTGTGTAATTAGGAATCAGGCATTGATACTGGATTAGATCTAGATCTGGATGACGGGCAAAACGCCAGTAAATCTTACATGTACAATATACATAAGATCTATCGTGAACTGAGATACGATCTTGCCTAGATCTAGACCTGGATCAATGTAGTTCAGATTTTGATCAGTAGACCTAAATCAAATGTGTTGAGTAAGAAAGCATAGTCAAGCAGAAAAATTAAAGTTGTTTATTCCTACTAATTTACTCTTCAAAGGCATGTAATATTTAATATCCTCCTTTTTTTTTTGTTTCTTTCTCTCATTTCTCTCTCTCTCAGTCTCTCGATTTCTACTTCTTTTTATATCTGATTAAGTATTAAAATAGATCATTGATAATAATGACACATACAATACATAAATCATTTATTATTCATTTAAATTTAATAAATGGGACAAATTGCTTGAAAAAGAAATTGACTGTGGTTGTTTCTCTGCAACCACTGAACTTCAGCCGACCGGAGGTCAGAAAAATGTAAACATACCAGGCTACCACAGTGCGCAAGAAATTGAACACGCACAGGAAGACGGCCGCTGATTAATGCATGCATGAAAGGGTTAATCTTCCTTTATTAACCAAATGTACAAGTAGGCTACTCAGGAAATCCCTTGGGGAAAAAACAAAACACTATGCACACCTGGCCAATTCTTTTGCTGCAGTTTTTGTGAAGCCTATCACACCAGCTTTTGATGCTGCATAGTTGGGTTGCCCTACATTGCCATTCTGAAATAAACATGTGACATCCGCTTGCGAAACTTGGTCTATAACAGTTAAGTCAGTTAACTATCTTCCCCAAAAGCAAAGGGTGGTCAAATACAAAATGCACTGACTATTGCGACCATGCAGTCAAAACAGCCCCAAGTGGTCTATTGCAACCAAGTTTTCGCTTTCGACCCATCAAACAGCGTCGTTTAATTTGATTTGGGACATTGGACTAGACCTTGTAGATTCCAGATCTAGATTTTAGACTCCAGAGGGCTAACTGGTTGTGAGATACAGGGTTTACTGAAGCATTTAGTTACAATATTAAGACCAGTGAGACTATTTTGACTAGATGGTACGGTAGCAATAACCTCATGTCCAGAAAAAAAAAGCATGAGATGACGAAAACAATGTACTGATTAAGTCTGAATTAGCACTAGCCTATTATATGGATATCAAGTGAGAGCAGCAGCTAAATTTCAACAGAGAATTTACTTTATATTTCATTTAATAACAAAAATACAAAAACAATGATCAGCATCATTACAAATAAAATTTAACAAAACAGTCTAGATGCGTGAATCAAAACTGAAATAATATCATCTTTCTAAAAAAATATACACATGTGCATCTAAATCATTCACCTTTCCAACAATACTTGAAATATTGACAATAGAGCCATCCTCTACTTTTGCCTTTGCCATTGCACGTCCTATAGCTTGGTTTATCAAAAAGGTTCCCTGGAAAAAAAAACACGATACTGAAGTCAAATATTCATTGATAAATATTTCTATATGCAGCAAGTACAGAATGACAGAAGTAAATAAAGATACATGTACTTGATACTGCACAAGCTAATTTACATTATCATTCCAGGATATCATGAACTGCTGATAATCTCTCAACAATATGAATAGATCACCAGAGACTGTTGTAAATAAACTGTTCTCTGTTATTACGTTTAGCAATAATTCAACTTTTTAATACTTTCAGCTAGTCCAGATTTAATACTCAATGTTTGTAAACATGCAATCTTCAAAACAGTCCAAAATATCTTAGGATGTTTTGTCTGCCTTTGTTTCTTTTTTGAAAACTTAGGTTTGCACTTGTTAACAAGTGGACAAAAGGAACAGGAATTTTCATTTCTGTGCATGCTTTCTTTTTTTGCTCCAGTGAGTTCTGGAGCAATACAATATGCAACAGACTGGCCTAAAGTGTTGCTCCACAATCACAGCTGATCTCAATGCTTAAATAAAGGAATGCTCTGCCCGTTTGAGATTCAGGTATCACAACATTCAAACACAAATGTAAAACAATGAAATGTAATCATCGCTGTGTTTATGGTGAGATCAAAACAATGTTTCATAACGTTTAAATTGAATACATTATTGATGGATATAATAAGAAGATTTTTCAGCATTAATCTCAGGTTCAGAGGATGAATTTTTACCTTTAAATTGACATTTATAACTTCATCAAAGCTCTCTTCATCAAGCTTCAACAGAAAATTGTCCCGTGTGATGCCTGCTGAATGCACAGCGATGGAAGGCACCAACTTAAAACTTTCCTCAATTCTGGAGAATAGCTCCGTAACTTCGACTGATGATCCCACATTGACTCCGAATGCCTTGTGCTGGTTAGCTAAATCAAAAGATAAAACAGAACAAAATCAATAAAACACCAAAGATTAGCTTATAAAAAGACAAATTTATGATGGAAGAACACAAGACAATTACATGTATACTGACGAGGAGCTGAATTCACTTTTAGACTTTTGTTCCGAGATCTTGTATCGAAAATATTTGAATCAGATGAAAAGTAAAAAACAGAGAATGAAGCCAGGAAGAGAAACATAAAGTGAGCAACAAGAGGCTTTTATTCTTTGCAGTCTATAATTATACATGTTCATTTAAAGCCTGTTCGTTCCATGAAAAACTGGATAATAATGGCAACATAAAGCTCCTCTTTAAGAGCTATTTATCTGAGTATCTGATTGCAACTTATTTTGAACCACATAAGTTGTGGATTTAAAACTGTGATAAAAACGTGCTTGGTAAGAATATGCATAAACTACTGTAATATATAATTGAATATCTAAACTTAAATTTTTTAATTCACTCTTTGATCCTATTGCCAATCACTGAGTTCTTTTTACAACAAAATGTGTTGTATAACATTATTTCCAGTTGAGTGCAAAGTTCTCAATAATGATAAAATTTGCCCTTATTGCATATGTTCTGATTGCCCTATGAATCAGATAAAAAGTGGAAAAGTTATATCATGAGAGATTCAGATGTTTACATTATAATAAGATTTCCAAAACCATGTAGTATGTTCATAGCTAAGGAAATTTATGCATGCATTAATGAATCAACTGAGTATAACACTAACACATATTTTTTTAAAAATTACAAAAGTGCCAAATGTTCTGAAATATGAGAAAAAGAAGTTTTCTAAAAAGAAGTTGTAAATTCAAGGTAGCTCTCCTACAAACCATTTGGTAATGAAGAAATAGTTTCCTCTGCACTGGCTTTATTGATGTCTGTAGCAATCACCGCTGCTCCTTCTCTGGCTAGGACAGAACATACTGCACGCCCAATTCCACTTCCACCACCTAAAGTGCCAGGAAATGTAGGGAAGATGTAGATTGAATAAGATTTTCAAGAACTATGCTCATACAAGTTTTGGTTCTCAAAGCAACATGAAAATAAGTTATGCAGTACAAGCTACCTGTAAATAATTATTTAAGTTTGTTTTGCACATATCAATGCAGGGTCTGAAGTTGTTTATCAAGCGGTCACTTGTGAGCACCTGAAAAAATGTGCTAATCCGATTTTCAAATTTATTTTTTTTGTACTTTGTGTATAGTCTTTCCTTCTTTCAATCTTAAGAAAGTATGATCATGTTGGCTTCAAGTATATGCCCTGTTTCTGTGAGAAGAATTTTTGTGGGTAGAAATTCAGGATTTGGAAATTTTGCCTGACAGTGGCATGGCATCTCTATTTTTACATTTCATTTGACTTCTGATTGCCAAGGCTTCTTTAACTCACTGCAAAACTGGACCTTCAGAAATTTTACATACATTGGAGACTGGTACCAAGCAGCTCAGAATTATTCAATTGCCTTGTTCTTTTGACACAATAAACTTCAAACAAAGCACAATGCAATAAAACAGACACAAATACTTATGTTGAAAACTTTTTTTTTTTATGATTTAATAAAGATTACCCACGTTTTGGCTTTTCGGAAAATTTTCACTCATGGTTGGTATGAAATAAAAATGTGTTTAAAAAAAAGCAAATATTTCTTATTGCTTTCTGTTTTGTTTCGTTTCTTTCAATCAACAAATCTGGGCCTTCGTTTTTTTAGCAGCCAAGGCACAGCACTGCGCTTTTGTTTCTCAATGCCTGGGTCACTCAGAGTGACTTCCCCATATCAGCTATAACTCTAAAGATATAACCCGGATCTCCGTGAAACTTTGCACAAAATAAGACAAATGGCTATACTGTCGTCTGCGACAGTTCCGCCAGCTCTCGGTGGGTTAGGGACAGAGAAAACAAAAACCTAAGACAGTCCGCCAAGGGGTGGCGGATCCGTCCAAGCGATTAAGCAACCAGCCCGCCAAATGTTGGTGGATCCATCGCGAGTGACTTAAAGTGCACAATGTGTATACAAGACCTCCAAAACATAATCGTTTATTTGGCTACATTAAGTAGATATTGGGTTGCCTCAAACACCTTCAGAACCCTCAGCCCCCCCCCTCCAGCTAGTTGTTGGACCCTTTCCCTTAACTTATATAGTATCCATCCAAGTCCATTGTATTTTAATTTTATCTGTTGCCAATTCTGTGACAATATGCTTCACAAGTGAATATGCCACTATATTAATCCACTAGAATTACTTCAGTTTTTTTCTCTTATCTTGTTACATCAACACTATGGATCTGAAGGGTAAGCAAAGTACAGGTTAGTGATGATAAGCATCTCACTGTCACTGTCCAGCAAACAAATTCTTTCAGTATTGCTGATCAATGCAGACCCCTTATTTCAGGTCCCCTTTCAGTATGCTGAGCAAATGAGGTATTTCGAAATCGGTCATATGGCTGAGGAAGAATTGCTCACATATGACTTTGTTTATATTTTGTGACAACTGAATGCTTATCATTTGTCAAAACTTGCTTGTCGTGTGCGGATCATGTACACATATCAGCAGGTGAGTGAAATTCCTCGGTCATGTGACTGATCTCGAAATACCTCATTCCCACAAAGCAATGTCCTTGTCCACAACATTTCTAGCAAACTGGGGAAAGAGATGGTGTTGTCTGCCAAATCAAGATGGTCAGGATCATAGACATTTAAATTTCTTTTTTTTGTGTGTATGTATATCAATGTGAGCTGCAATATGAAGGAAAGGGTGAATGGGAGAAGGAAAGTGTTTGATCACTAATGTGCTGATTTTTTCCCTGGTGTGACTTTAAAAAAACTGATGCCAAGCCATTTCATTGAATGATCATCCTGACTATTTTTTTTTTCAGCTTTATTACCTTTTACTCCTAACCTAACGATCTAAAGGCTACAAAGACTTTCTACCCGCAACAGATCCATGTATCAGTAATGTCTCAATAGTTGCACTGATATCACAACTGCTTGTGAGTTAAATTAGACTGCTTGATGCTAGATCTAGTAAAGAACTATTTTCTTACTATGCCACTATGGTGAATCTTTGAAGACTCATGCATAATTCTCTTTCGATCTTAATATTGATCTAGATATCTAGAGAATGATCTTGATACATGTATTTGAATCTAGATCTAGATTTAGACCATTCTAGTCCAGTGCAGGTCTTTGGAGTGAACTTCGGGCACTGCTGCTGTGAGGGCAAAGTCCACAAATCTAAGACGCAGATCTAACTTGATTTTTCTTGACAATGGCTGATGTTGAACAATGACACACACTCTTTGAAATAATAAAATCATTGTGACTTCACCTGTTACTAATGCCAGCCGGCCTGCTAATATTCCAGCTTTAGCCATCGGGGTCAAGGGTTGGAGGTTTCCTGAGGACAACAGGGACTACGAGAGGTTTCCTGCGGGGATTCCCGAATCTCAACTCTTCTCCGGTGTCAGGACCAGAAAAGACTGCCGCATCACAAAATCCAGGCCGGTAGAGACGAGTCCAATCTGTTACTTTTCAATCTTTAGTTTTCTATGACAATAATTTTGTGTAAAGCATGATAGAGGAGAAATTTATATGTCTACAGTATTTTTCGCCCCTCAAATGCATGATTGAGGAATTAAGAATTTTCATTTTACTCTTGATCTTGTCCCAGTTTAGAAGTTTGACTTTTTGAGAGAGTCTCTGAAGCACAGACGAACCGAGCTGAAAACAAGATTCTCTGTTCATTTTTACTGTCCCAGGCTTATTATTATTATTTTTTGTAAAAACAAAACTTACAGTAGCAGATGCGGATGAAATATTCGGGATTAATAGGCGAAAGTCTGCCCGCATAGATTGGATGACAGGAGGTTCGACTATACAAACAAAAATAATAGATCTTGTCATTTAGATTTACACGCAGATGTAATTACTTTTTAATTCAGTTTCACTCGCAAGCAACTAGGATAACAAAACTATAATCCCGAATCCCTTTTCTTAATTTTTAATTATATCGGTGGACTCTTGTGCTATTCGGTAAATGTCCATTCTTGAAACGTGCAGAAAAATACTTGACTTTAGATCAACTTTGATGTTTCTGTAAACTGTAGTTAATTCCTGGCAATTACAAACCGATGAGGGTGATCGGCCGATACAGTTTCGCTGGATTCGCTGTCAAAAGAGCGGAGGAACAGCAGATTTATCAGCGCTGCCGGTAAGTCGAAAGTCATGCAAAACATGAGAGAGACTGATACCTTTCAGAAAATTTGTTGAACAGTTGTTTTGTTTCTGATTCATTGTATTACGGAGGACTTCTCCATGTGCTCATTTGACATGATATGAACTTCTGTAGCCTGCCAGGGGCTTATTTATATTATTGATTTTGCCTAGATAGATCTCCAATTTGGAGCGGATACTGGTTGCTTGTAACTAAAAATCAGTCTTGTTTTTTTACAAACAAAATTTAATCTTTTGGCACGAATTTTTCAAATAGCATTAAACTGGTGGCATCCTGGTTGTTGAAAAGTGGAATAGAGGTTACATTAATGTGTGAAAGCAAATGATATTTGTATGTCTATAAATAGATACTGTCTGCCTCTCATCTGCCGCATATTTAACGGTGATATAAATAACAACCTATCAAACCCGCAACACGTAGCTTTTAGTTCCTTCCCAGAGGGCCTGTTAGCCTAGATTAGCTCAAAGTCAAAGTAACCTCATTACTATTGTTTATTATTTATCATGGCACATGGCTATATTTTTGCAGTTTGATTAATAAGCCAGTCTTTGACTTCAGTAATGCTCAGAGGCTTGACTTAAAATAATTGTTATTTTTAGGCTGTTACTATGTTTTTTTGCTAATGAATCTTTCAATATAGTTCCATAAATGTGAAGAATTTTATTAGCAAATGGCCAGTTTCAGTGAGGAGCTAGATCTAGGTCTAGAAGTTTTCTTTGATGACAAAATGCCGCACACATCACAATACTTCACTGAACATTGATCTCTTGATCTATTTTTTTTTACATCATGTAACCACCCTTGTTTAACCTAAATTCAAGCATGCTTCATGTTTTTAGAGAAGGCAATTTATCTCAGATATTTCTATCTGGCCTGATGGGATTTTGTTGTGTATGA
>JBCEWB010060725.1:0-11055 GCA_039654565.1 Peronia peronii
CTTACTGAAGAAATGTGCCCCCTCTGCCTCCACCCCCCTCCCCCCCCCCCCCCCCCAGTACACACACACAACACACACTAAACCATAAAAGTAATCAGTCACGTCTGAGGCAGTACAGGAAACACTGTACTTACATTTTCAGTGAGCTCACCGACTTCAGACAGCCCTCCAAAGAAGTCCTGTGATAAAGAATGTTCAAGGATCTCGTATGTCCGGACTTTGGCTTTGCCTTGGGAGTTTTCCACTCGACAGTCAAACCTTCCGGGGGCCGATGCCGTTGAGGGAAACGTTATGCTTTTTGTTGAACCAAATTCTTGGGGAAAGAACACCTCGCTGGAGACGAACAGGAAAGAAACAATGCCCACAATTATGCACGCTTAGAAATGACTCTTCTTGAGAAATGCTGCGACCAATATCAAAGATTTCTTTTCGAAGAATGAAAGTTAATCGCACGAGGATAATGTTAAAAGTTCAATATCAACGACAGTACCTGTAAAGTGAAGTTACTTAAAATGATATAACGATTTTAAATGCCAAAGATTAATTAGGTATGCTAACAGTGACTGAGAAAAATTGATTAATTATTTCTATTTCCTTACAATTAAAAGAAGACCATGCATCAACAATCCAAGAGTAATCCAGATTTGTCACTGTTACGATGTTAGTTTGATTACCTTGACACGGCATCCATCAGTGTCCTTGACCCATCACTTTCAACTCTGGAAATGGTGAACTCAGCAATATCCTCTCCCACAGCCGTGCAGCTGAAAGAACAATCCTGCCCTTCACTGTAACAAATAAGTAATTTGTAAGGTTGTAGGCGTAAAACAATGGAAAGAGAGACAATTCTCAATTCCCAGAAACACAAGTTTTGTGATGACAATACATTATTATTGTGGATTTTTTTTTCCGTCCTTCTGTTTTTATTTTACATCACTGCCTCTCTCTCTTTTCCCTCCTTTCCTTTCTCTCTTTCGTTTCCTCTTCATATCTCTCCCCTCTTCTCCATCTTTTTTCGCTGCATTGTCCTTTTCTCTCTCTCACCATTTTCTCTCTCTCACCACGTTTTTACTCTGTCTGCTGTCTCTCATTCTTATTCACTCTCTCAAAGACATTCTTGTTATTCATACTAAAACCCAGCAAGAAAAAAAAAATAACTAAAATCCCATATATCATCATAATGGTTATTGGTCAGTGAATGCCACCTTTCATTTAGTTCTGCAAAAAATAAAGTGATACTTCGCATAAGTCTTTATAACAGTCATAATTGTTCAATACAAAAAAATTCACTATTAGCTGTAGTCGAGGTTCCATTTAAGTTAGCCTTGTTGAGCATGCAGTTGTCTTTAGCTGAGCTTTGTATAATATCAGCCGCCCGTGTTGTTTTCCAGCAAGTCTTGTCGACTGTGCTATTTCATTATCAAAGACCATTGTGCGTTCAAGAAGAACGTTTTCAATAAGATATATTACACTTGATTGACAGTAAGTTTCCACATGCAGAAAGTTTTTTTTTTTTCTGGCAATGAGGAATGTTGAACCAAATGACTATAAAAGAATTACTGAATTTTTCAAGTCACTAAGAAATGCCTTTTGAAACATTTTTTACCTTTAGTTCACAATGATTTGGCCTGTCTACAGTTACGCTTTTCGGCCGTCTTTAAGGTGCTTTTCTGTTTGTTTGATTTTTTTTTTTTTTTTTTGATTTCTTTGTTTTTTTTCCTTTGTTTTGTTTTTGTTTTTGTTTTTGTTCTTTGTTTAGTTTTGTTTTGTTTTAAATGCCCAGCAATGCCTATCTTGGCAATGGGTTGTTCTTTGCTTTTTTTTTTTCTCATCTTACTAAATATGGCTTTTTTTATGTGCAATAACATATATGATAGCACTGAAAAAAGTGAACTAACAGAATTGTTATCTCAATGATTTTGCACACCGTAGTATATAATAATTCTAGAAAATTATTATTGATAGGGATACTAATATACTGCCATACCCATAATAAAATTTATTCTAAACTGACATTCCCCGACAGTCTAGTAGTTAGTTGAAATCCTTGTGCAGTGAAACAATTATGATCCCTTTTCACGTTTAGCATACGAATTCAGATTAGTCTTCCAAGATTTACACGGATATACTTGACTATTGTCTTTTCGGAAATATCTTACCTGCAATAAACTTTTACAACCCCGTCCTCATACCAAATGTATGGTTCTATCAGAAAGCCTAGAAATCCATCAGGTAAAGGACCGGCTTGTGATGACGGGCGAAGAACGAGCTGTTTGTCTAACTGTATAGAAGAAATTATTGTAGAGACTGAAAAAAATAATGTTTTTCATATAGTTGGTCAAACCTTATAAATAAAGGTACAGATTTAAGAAAGTGCTCCATTAAATAGCAAGAATGGATGATTGATAATGACAAGAACAAATTACACACTATTTGAGGACAATATGCCAATAACCAGTAAATACAGCACAGATAACAGGAAGAGGAACATAAGATTGAACAAAACAAAAAGATGCAAGACGCACTTATTTGGTAATCTGAGACCGTCAGATCTAGAATGTTGGGTAAATGGCGTCAATGATAGAGATTTAACGCAGATCAAGGGTCAATGATTCTCGCCATAATATGGTGACGATTGATCAAAGAAGCTGCATGTCTGCAGTTTATGTCAAAGTGTGGAGAAAAAGCCATTTGTTATTATATGTCTGACTCTGATTTACCAGGATGTTCGATTGAGAGAAAACAATAAAGGACACAAACATAAGAAATAACATTACATGAACCATGAAGATAATTATATGAAGGGTAAGTTCAGGTCTAGATATCAATTTTAGACAAGGCTTCAGATTGCTGGAATGAACAAGGATAACAGAACAAGTTAGTGTCTTGATATGTTTATCGGATTTTCTTAGCAAACATTCACATACCCACACTCAGTTACATATACTATACACATAGATTATTCATTGACAATTCACAAACATTAAATAATTATAATCATCACTATCACCATTGCCATCATTTTATAGAATTGTCTTAGAATTTAAGACAGATTATCTATCACCAACTTACCAACTACATTAAAAAAAACAATAATAAATAAATAAATATTATTTTTTAAAAACCTGTAAAACTCGACCAGTTCAGATTGAATAAGTGATGTAACTGAACACATTTTCGAATCTCTTTGGTTATTCATCGGGACAACAAAATAAAACATGATCGTAATTATTATTGCCCCTAAAGCTAGACCTGTTACTGTTTCAACGGAAATCAATAACCTCCCGATTATCGCGTAAGAAACTTTCTAGAACCCTGCCCCACCACGCCCTACCTCCTTCCACAACAGGTGAAAACCCACGAATAGACATCGTGTATTTATTGCATTTTTTAAAATCCTTATAAACCCTCAAGTTTTCGAAACTTCTCCCACCCTGTTTTAACCTTTTTTACACTTTTAATACATTTATGTATGTTTGTATATATATCTATCTATCTATATCTATATATATCTATATATATATATTCAGTCATCTTTGAAGCTGGAAAATGCTTATTTTATCATAAAAAGAATATTAAAAATAATATATATCAGACCGTAGAACCCCCCCCCCCCCCGATCTAATAAAGCATTCCCAAATAATAATATAAATTAGTAATATAATAGCCGTGTGTAAAAAAGAAAAATCCACGATGTATCGATATCGCGAAAGATGAACCGCGAAATGGCGAGAGATTACTGTACAGAGGAAGAAGATCTTCCAAAGCATAGACCACAAATGAGGTTCAGAAGTCGTCAGTTAAACAATAATTGATGATTTCACAAAACTGATTAACATACCGACAGTCGATGTACCAGTGCAGTTTCCCTTCTCTCCACCTTCTCTACACAAATTGCAACAAAGCCACTGGTATTGTAATGGGCTGTATTGAAACTCACGGTCAAGATGGTTGCGTCGGTTTGGTTCTCGCTGAAAATCGAAAGAGGTAGGATGTTTCACTGTTCATCTAGTTCATTAACCGTTTAGTTTTATACTTATTATTACTGTTGTTATATTTATGAGTTAGCTCATTAAGAAATCCCTTAGCAGGTTGGCTGATCAAGTGATTGGTTGACAGGTCATTTGCTTGGTTGATTGATCGGTCTGTTGATCGATCATTTGAATAGCTGCTTGTTGATTGACTGGTTCGTTTAGATGTCTATAAGTCGAATGTCACATTCGATGGTTGGTTGATTGATTGAATGAGGCGTACTTGGTTGGTTCGTTGGGTGTTTGGATATTTGCTTGATTGGTTGGCTGGTTAGTTGGTTGAATGGCGAGTAGGTGGGTTGGCTGATTGGTTGGTTGGTTGGTTGATTGGTTGTTTGGTTGGTTGGTTGGTTGGTTGTTTGATTGGTTGGTTGGTTGGTTGGTTGGTTGGTTGGTTGGTTGGTTGATTGGTTGGTTGGTTGGTTGGTTGGTTGGTTTGGTTGGTTGGTTGATTGATTGAATTTTGGATGGTTGGCTGATTGGATGGTCTATCGATCGATTAGCCGCATGTTTGTTGCATAATTGACCGTTTGCTGTTTCTTTTATGCTTTGTAATTTCTCATTGCCTACTGTCACCTGAATGAGGGTTAGACATCTGCTTCTTCATGGAAAAACTAACGTCGCGGCTTCTAATCCTACTGGCAGATGCAGAACTTACAATAGCCAGTGTCTTGTCGGTCGCTGGATTTGCTGGTAGGGAAGTCCGACGTCCGGCCTTCTCGAAAACAGGCGAAATTATTTCGGAGGTGACGCGCGTACGTTAAGCATGTTAAAGAACCCTTGGCAGTTATATATAAATCATTAAATATCAGATGAAGGATACGCAAAAACGTCGCTGTCGGGTCACAATGTCCAAATTCCAAGTTTCTGTCCTTAAATAATCTTGCTCTCCAAAACGGGGTTGGCACTAAATTCTATTTTTTTTTTAAGAATTGAAAGGCTAAATACATGTTTTAAAAATAAATAAATCTATGTGTGACAATTACATTTTATAGTGATACTGAGGACAAACTTTGAATTAGTTCATTCAATTGCTGTAACTGCTGTTCCATTATATTTTCTCTCACCGCTTATCTTTTGTTTTGTCTTTTTTTTTTTTTTTTTTTCAAATAAATCTCCTACACTTATTTGAAGCTAATATGATGGTGTAAAATATATGTGTATTCTTGTGCGTGTGTGTGAGTGTGTCTGTACGTGGACGAATCATATACTCTCATAATTACATATCTCTCCTTCTTTTGTTGTGATTTTGTCCCCATTTTTTCCACCCACACAATCTAGTTCTGCACATGAATGCACCATAAAACTGGCCCATCTCTCCAGGGAAATTGCAAGGCTTTGATTGTCATCAAGAGACACCGTAAATAAGTTACCGCAGAATAGAAACTCGGAGTCAGCAAGGGTTTTTTGGGCTATATAGATGTGTCCTTGACTCTTGGAAAATGCATAAAAAGTGGAAGTGAATTAGTAATTCTAAATATAATTATTGCGAAATAACCACCAACAGGACATTGAAAGGTGTGAAGCGAACTAACGTCTAAACAATTTTTAAAAGGAATGATACAAAGTGGAACAAAAAACAAAAAACCTGTTTGTATTGAACTATCAATGGGATCAATAAGAGCATTTTTGTGTTTAAAAAGTTACCATGTTCTAAGAGGAAAGGAAAGTAAAGCAAATAAAGCACATGCTTACCGAAAGGACAAACAAAACAGTCAGATACTGACTGCAGATTACAATATTCTGAAAAAAGACAAAAAAGGCAAATGATAGTATTAATAATCAACCAATGAGATGAATTTAAAAAAAAAGGAAAAAGCCGTCTAGATAAAAAAAAAAAACCCAAAACAACCAGAGTATGAGAAAAAACAATGAAATTGATAATGTGTCCAGAATAACGAAATAAAACGAAGGGAAAAACCAGTCTATGTAAAACAACAACAATTAACAAGAAGGGAAAATTGACTGCAGACTTACCGTGGTTATGACAAGAAAACATGACGACAGATGAGAGCTGTTTATGTGATTTTAGCTATGTCTTTTACAGACTGGGGTAGATCTATCGTTGCTGTTTTGTTTTTGATTTGCGTAGCAATAAAACAAACAAACAAAAGAAAACAAACAAACAAACATATAAATCACACATACAAGAACAACATACACACACAAAATTGGATGAATGTTTCTGAATGAATTTTAGGATGTAAGAATGTGAATTGAAAACAGAATAATGATAGTAGATTTGAAACAAGAGAAAACCTGTTATTTCGGACTTTTGATCATTTTTTAAAAACTGTTATCCTTTTTGCTCAGATACAAGAGAGAAAGAGTTAAAGGAGTCTATCATTTTTTATGATTTATGCTACCTGTCATTTGTTGCATAACAAAAAAGAAGGCTATGGGTGATGGGGGGGGGGGGGGGGGGATGGAGATAAAATTGTCTTCAATTTGCACAGTCTGATTTTCTTATTCCTTTTATGCATGTTTGCCAAGCAAAACATATGTAAGTGAATAAATATGTCCATTGATCTATTATCCGGGATTTAAATGATTAATGAAATAGACGCCCAATATTGCATAGAGGATGGCCCAGCAATAGCGGACTGTATTTCACATAGTGATAGGTCATGATGGTGATATGACAAAAAAGTGTCAACAAAGCTCGAAAATTTGGCCAGTGACATCAGCCTATTTAATTTTTGCCATGGCGAGCTCTACATATTGTTGTCTGTTTAAACTGGTATGTTTGGTTAGTAGCCAGTGGACAGTCCGTTTGAAACTGTAACACATTTCTATAAAACGATGATAATGATGATCGATAATCGACAAGGATAAACCCGTTCACTGTTTAGGGAGAGTTGCTATATTTTGGAGAGAGCATTTCAAATGGATAGATCTGGTGGTTACAATTAAGTGCCTGAAAAAAAAACAAAAAAACACAACGAAACAAAATCCACACTCTAAGTAGTGATTGGTTTGTCTGGTTGTCAAGAATTTATTGACATTAGTCTCGGATTTCACCAGTACAAGACACAACCAAGTGACCATAGAGATATGGTGGCAGTGAAGGAGTTAACGACTGGTTTGCATTTGAGGGAAATCATAGATCAACTATGGGAGAATTTCAGTGCCTGTTATTGGGTATGTGAAATAGAATCAGTGTTATCATCATTTTTATGTTCTTTTTATTCTGGGGATAGAGAAAATGACAAATAAATTTCTTCTCTGTCAGATTACGTTTGTTATTGTCTCTTTTATATTAAAATCAATCAAAGACTATTTTGCCAAGTGTTCAAATCCAGATACCTATGTCACCAACGGTATTTTTGTTCATTTCCAAATTTTTGGATTGATGTATAAAATTATATTCACTAGTGCCTTGGCAGTCAAAGAGTTAAATGTTCACGGTGTGCTCCAGTGCGAGGAGAGTGAAATAGGGATTCAGAGAGAGAATGAAAGAAAGAGAGAAAGAGAAATTGAAGGAGAAAAACATCCAAGATGGAGAGAAACATGAGACAGAGAGCCGGAGAGAGGCATGTGAGAGAAAACGAGACAGAGAAAAGACCAACAGACAGACCGCTCTATCTAGACATGGAAGATGAAGTGGTTGTTGTCCCGTAGTTTAACTACCACTATCTCCCTCCAACATCGGTAATGCTACCAATACATCTTTGCCAAACCATGGTCTGATTTCCTGCACGCCGGGACGCTGGAATCCTAAGAGCTATTGTATTGGGAGCTACCAGCTCATCTTTTGTACAAGACTGCCTTTCGAGAAACCGGTCACATTCATCTCTTCCAGCACGGTAATTCTATCTTTTCCATTTCATTTGACATGTAAGTCATAGAGCTGGGTCAAGTCAGTTCTTCTGGAGCAGAGTGTCTAAAGTCGCAGGCTAATATATTTGGAATCTTATGAGGCCTGTAATGTTTAAGTTTGACTTAGATTAGATTGACATTAGATTGCCACGATGATGTTTTTCAGGTCGTTCAAAGGTGAAAAAACGTCAATATTTTCTTACAAAACAGAAATTCTTTGATGCTGAATAAAACACTTTGATACTACAGCTTGGGCGAGAAACATACGTGGCCAGGGCAGGATAGAGAATTGATAGATGCTTCTTGCATAATCATAAACAAAAATGAGTGAAGTGAACTATACACCTGTGCTAAAGTTTCTTTATCCTGTTTCTTGTTCGCCAGAGTCTGAGATCCTTAGAATTAGTGTTCTGTAAATACCAGAGTATCATTTGTACAGGACCCGCTGGTTCTACAGGTCATAGCATTCATCTTTTCCTATACATTTGTTCCGTTTCATTTGACGAACAAATCACAAGGTGGGAGCAATTATGTCGTTTACAAAAATATAATAATGATAAATAATTAGAATTAAATCCGTTCTAATTGGTTGGTTTCAGATCGTTGATGCTCTGTTTCATTACATTTGGCTTACATGTTATAGTCTTTGGAATCAGTTTGGTTGGAGAAGAACGATTAATGTAAAACTCTCAAAATGCTGGCTGCAATACATGTCAGCCAAACTATTGTCCCCTGTGCTCACAACGGAAACTGAGGAATCTCTTAGAATTGTTTCACTGTATTCGTTTATGGCCGTGCTAATTCTATAGGTAAGGGCTAAATATCATTTTATTCAGCACAAAAATGTCTGAATAAATTTAAATGTAGCCGTTCATATCATTGGAGAAGTCTCAGAATTATTCTCTGTTTTCCTCTCTAACACTGTCCCAATCTCGATTTATCACTGTATTTGCACCCTGACCCGACTTAGTCATGCTGACCGTACAGTAGTAAATCTTGGTCAGACTATGGGTTAATTCTTGAAGGTCAAAAGCTCCTGGACTGTAGATACTGGCTCATCATTTGTAAGGAGCAATCAGTGGTAAGAGAAGGTCGCATCCATCTTTTCTCGCCCTGTAATTTGAATTCTTCCATCTCATTTGACATCCAGGTCGCAAGTGTCTGGTTTAGTCAGTACAAATGGAGATCAGAAATCCTACACTTTTTGATGCTATCGTTGGATCGTTCAAATCTTCTCAGTGCCATTCCATGACATATCGCTCTACAAGATGCATCTGCAAATTAAACCAACCTCCTAGTTGGATACCTCAGTCTCCGAACACCATAGTGTCGTACGCTATAATTACAGTATTTGCCTCCAGCGTTTTGTCTTTGTCTCTCAGCTTCAGCCATGCAGGGCATGGAAATCCTGAAACTGGGAGAGTCCTTGCCGTGCAGTCTGTTCCAGCCTAGACATACAGAGGCCTTAATCTCCCAGAGCTGAGGTCAGACTGTAATTTTTTTTTTTTTATCTCTTTTGCACACACGTTAAAAATAAGCTAAGGTCTGTCTATATCGCACTTGCTCGGCAGTAGTAGTTCTCAGTAAAGGACACCCTTCGGGCAAACTAGAACTGCTGGCTGTACTATACCTCAGACAAACTATGGCCTGCTATCATGTTATTGTAATAGGAGCTAAGGAATCTCTTAGAACTATTGCACTTCGTAGACCATTCAAAACGTCTTCTGTACACAATAGGCAATATTGAAAACAGTCTCGGCCGTCTTTTTTCAAGCGCTATAATTCTATCTATTCCATATCATATGATGGCTGATTGTTACTGCTATGCTAATCTGCCCACATGAAAAAAAGGTAAAATACGTAACTGATGGCATAGCGAGGGTTTCAGATTGTACCAATAGGTTTAATATGTTTTCTACTTATCTGCATATTGTAACACTAATCACGCAATATTTGCCAATGGACTAAAAATATTGTAACCGTATATGTCATGTTGTGCTCTTCTAGTCCATGAGATCTTTTTTTTTTTTTAGACTCATTAGAGCCAATTCAAATGAACCAATGTTGTCTAGACGACGTACTTGGTATCACTGAAATAGTTCCTGACTGCAGTCTACAGAGTTACTCTTCTATTCCATACCATTTCTCTTCTTAAACTCGTTAGAGTCAATTCAGCTGAACTGATGTTGTCTGGAGACCGTATCACGCAAATGATCCAGATTTTTTCTTTTTCTTATCAAAGACATATAATGTGACTCATTTGTTTCTGATGGAATGCGGAAGGCAAACGTAACTCGTTTTGGCTGATATTTCTACTGAAATAATTTCAAGTTTCTTTTCTTTGCTCTGTGACATTTGATCCAAACCGTCTATTTTGAAGATCTGAAAATGTAGACTTAAAATATATAAAGCGGATTCGAGGACGGGCTAGATGCTGTACGGCGACTTCTAGCTTAAGCAATGAAGACCTTAGCATCTCTTACGCATAATGGTGGTGCAGACCATTCTATCATTAGAACGCATTTATCCCACGGAATGATGTGTGGGAGAAGGTTAGTGATAGTTCAGAGTGCAAACTCTATGGAAACCCTCTGTATCTAGAGCTACCCCACGTACCGAGAGCTGTATCTTCTAATGCCCTGATCAATTCCAGATATAAACATCGACAAAGAAAGTGTGTCATAATTCATTTCTTATCGAGCTAAACAAGGTTTGTGTTCTTCTGATGCTATTCGTGGCATTTCAGTCTAGGTATGTGTGTGTGTGTGCGCGCGCGCGCGCGAGCGTGCGTGTGTGAGTGTGACTGGATATTACATGACATTATTTCAAACAAACAATTTTAATGTGATAGGAATTTCCTTTTAGGGGCAAATAAAGTTTATTTTATATCATCTTATCTTATCTTATTGTGTTCTGTCTTATCTATCCTATCTTATTTAGCTCGTTCCAATAAACAACTTAAGCAGAGCACAACATCACGATGAAGATTTAAGATTTCTAAACTTGATGCAATACTTAAAGCCAAAGAGAGATAATTCTTTAAAGATAAAATGACCCAGCTACGGGAAAAAAAAGAATTAAATTGAATGTACCAATTTTGATGGTAACCTCGAGAGGTCAGAGGAAGAATCTGACACCAACGCGCGAAAATTGATGCCGTGGGGGAGGGGGGAGGGGGGGAGGGGGGGGGGGGGGGGGGAGGGGG
>JBCEWB010060736.1:0-13698 GCA_039654565.1 Peronia peronii
CGCGTGCCAGCTCGCCCATGCCCTCGCGGCCGACGGCGTCCAGATCGGCGACCGCGTCGCGGCGGCGCCCACGACGACGGTCGCGGCCCCGTTCGTGGCGACCGCGAGGGGCATCACCGAGGGCGGGAGCGACGCCGACTCGTCCGACGCGCGCGAGCAGACCCCGGCCGACACCTCACCGCCCCTACCGCGCCGACCGAGGTCGGGCGTCGATCCCGAACAGCTCGCCGACATCCACACCGTGCTGCTGCTCGGCGGCGACGCCGGCCCCGGGCGCTCCGGGCTGCGGACCGACACGATGATGTTGTTCAGCCTCCACGAACCGTCCGGACGAGCCTCGCTGGTGTCGGTTCCGCGCGACATGCGGGGGTTGCTGTTCCCCCCGGGTTCGGCGCTCGAACGGAAGTTCCCGGGCGGCTTCGAGAGCCGCACGAACTCGGTCTACTCGCACGTGAACTCGCGTGGTTCGTTGCGTCACGAGTATCGGGTCGACGGCGTCAGCCCCGGCGTCGTCGCGCTCGCGCACGGCCTCGGTTACAGCCTCGACGTGTCGATCGATGACTACGTGCTGATCGACATGCAGGGCTTCATCGATCTGATCGACGCGCTCGGAGGCGTGACGGTCGACGTGCCCAAGCGGGTGCCGATGCCCGGCAACGTGCCCGGAGCTCGCACCCAGTACCCCGACACGATCGGTCCCGGCCGGATCGCGATGGACGGCTCGACGGCGCTCGGCTACGTGCGCAGCCGCAAAGGCGACAGCGACTACTACCGGATCGGCCGCCAGCGGAGCCTGCTCGCCGCACTCGCCACCCAGATCGCACCCGGGGACGTGTTGTTGTCGTTCGACGCCGTGACGCGGGCGCTGTGCTCGACGCTGCGGACCTCGTTGACCCCCGACCAACTCGCCGAGACGCTGAACGTGATCGGCGGCGGGACGGCGATCGTCGAATCGGTCGGGCTCGTGCCGCCGCTGACGAGCATGGAGCACCCCGATTTCGAGGTTCTCGCCCACGTGGTCGGCGAGGTCCACCTCGCGATCGCCACCGGCGTCGCGCGCTGACTCACCTCGTCCGACGTGGGGGTGCGGCGGGCGGTCAGTCGTGGTCGCGGAGGTCTTGTTTCCAGGGCCGGAAGCGGTCGTGCAGTGTGCCGCTCGGGCCGTGACCCTCGGCGCTCGCGTCGGGGAACATGCGCAGCGTGAACGATCGCTCGAGATCGTCCTCGTGGGCCGCCCAGTAGCGCGCGTCGCCGCCTTTGGCCGGGCCTGCGCGCCACAGGATCCAGGGGCCGATCCGGCGCTTGTACTCGGCTTCGGGTCGGTCGGGGAGGTCGGCGCCGAGATCGATCAGCGCCGCCGGGGCCTGCCGCCAGGCGCCGGCGGGGATGTTGCGGTCGCGGACCGGCGTGGGCGGGAGATCGGCGGTGTCGATCGGCGTTCGATCGATCGGGCGCTGGTCGTGGCGCATCGTCAGCGCCGCCGGGGCTCGGCGCGCACCATCGTCCAGGGCAACGGGCGAGCGCTGCGCACGACATCGAACTCGTCGGCGACGAACGACACGAACGCGCGAGCCGACCAGTGGTTGACGTGGCCGGGGGTGTTGCCGAGCGCACCGACGTAGCGGCGGCGCGCCAGGTTGCCGGCCCGCCAGATCGGTTCGCGCGGCACCGACAGCACCGCCGCGCCGCCACACACGCGACCGATCTCGGCGAGTGCGCGCCGGGGCTCGGGGATGTGTTCGAGGACCTCGAGCCCGACGACGAGGTCGACCGACCGGTCGGCGAACGCCAGCCGCGTCGCGTCGCCGAAGAACATCGGCACGCCGAGGCTGGCCCACTCGCCGGCGAGATCGTCGTCGGGGAGATCGAGCCCGATCACGTCGGCGTCGGCGAAGCGCTCGACGAGCCGCTCGGTGACGCGCCCCTCGCCGGCGCCGATCTCGACGACGAGATCGGGCCGCGAGCCGTCGAGCATCCGATCGAGTGCGTCGAAGAAGCCCGACATCATCCGCCGCTCGATCGGGTTGGTGGTCGCGTACTTGTCGTAGGTGTTGCCGGCGACGTTGTCGGTCACGGCCCGCAACGTAGCGCCGGTCTCTAGGATCGTCACTCCATGCCGTCCCACGATCCGCCGTCGCGCACGCTGATCATCCAGATTCCGTGCTTCAACGAAGAACACACGCTGCCGCTCACGATCGCCGATCTGCCGCGCGAGGTGGCCGGGTTCGACCGCGTCGAATGGCTCGTCGTCGACGACGGGAGCACCGACCGCACGGTCGCCGTCGCCCACGAGTTGGGTGTCGACCACGTCGTCAGCCACGGCCGCAACCGGGGTCTCGCGGCGGCGTTCCTGACCGGCCTCGACACCGGCCTGAAGCTCGGCGCCGACGTGATCGTCAACACCGACGCCGACAACCAGTACGACGCAGGGAATATCCCCGATCTGACCGCGCCGGTCCTCGAACGCGGGGTCGACATGGTGGTCGGCGAACGTCCGATCCGCGAGATCGCCGAGTTCTCGGCGGTCAAGAAGCTGCTCCAGCGACTCGGATCGTCGGTCGTGCGCAGGTTCTCCGGCATCGACATCGTCGACGCGCCGAGCGGGTTCAGGGCGATGAGCCGCAACGCCGCGCTCCGGCTCCAGGTCCACGGGCGGTTCAGCTACACGCTCGAGACGCTGATGCAGGCCAACGCCGAGGGGCTCGCGGTCGATTCGGTGCCGGTGCGCGTCAACCCCCAGACCCGCGAGTCGCGGCTCGCAGGGAGCACGCTGCGCTATCTCGGCAAATCGGCACCGTCGATCGTGCGCAGCTTCGCGCTCTACTACCCGTTCCGGTTCTTCTTCCGGCTCGGCCTCGTCCCGTTCGCGGTCGGTGTCGCGCTGTTGGTGCGCTGGGCCGTGCTGTGGGGGCTGGTCGACGAGGTCTACCGCTCGCGCGTGCCGAGCCTGGTCGCGGCGGCGGTGCTGATCATCGTCGGCGTGCAGATCTGGATGCTCGCGTTTCTGGCCGATCTGCAAGCCGCCAACCGGCGTCTGCTCAGCGAGGCGCGCGAGCGCGACCGGCGGCGCGAACTCGGCGTTTGAACCGCCGCCGGGTCACCAACCGCGATCCACCCACTCGCGCAGGTGGGGTCGCTCGCGCCCGATCGTGGTGTCGATGCCGTGGCCGGGCATCACGACCGTGTGCGCCGGGAACGTGAACAACTTGTCGTCGATCGAGTCGATGATCGTGTCGAAGTCGCCGCCGTCGAACTTGGTCGCGCCGGGGCCGCCGGGGAACAGCGTGTCGCCCGTGAACAGCAGCGGCGTGCCTTCGAGGCTGAACGAGATCGAGCCGGGGGTGTGGCCGGGGTTGTGGATCGTGTGCAGCCGCAGCCGACCGATCTCGACCACCTCGGTGTCGTCGAGGAACACGTCGTAGCCGACCTCGCGCAGCATCGGGGCGTCGAGCGACGAGACGGCCACCTCGTAGCCGGCCTCGCGCACCGCGGTGACGGCGCCGATGTGGTCGAAGTGGCCGTGCGTCTCGACGACACGCCGCACGCCGAGCGTCTGGCACAACTCGAGCAGCAACTCGTGCTCGTTGGCGGCGTCGATCAGGAGCGCGTCGCCGGTGCGTCGACAGCGCACGATGAAGACGTTGTTGTCGTAGTCGCCGACGACGACGCGGTGGACTTCGACGTCGGCGTCCGACCAGTGGATCGTCGTCGCTGGCGCAGGCATGTTCCCAGTCTCGCGCACGGCGCTCTCCGCGGCGTGGGTCGGGTCCGCGTACACTCGCCGCGATGAGCCAGAGCGCCGAGCCGACGCGTTGAGGATTTCGGCGGCGCCGAGCGTGCGCCGGTTGATCAAAGCCGCGGTGCTCGGCGTCGATCGCGTGGTCGGCCCGCTGATGCGACGGATCGGAATCGACACCAAAGGCGCCTACGAGTACGCGTACTGGAAGAGCCGCCACCTCGAAGAGCGCACGTTGGCGAACGGGTTCTACGAGCCGATGTTCACCACCGGCGTCGGGCTCGACCGAGGCGCCTACGCCGGCAAGCGGGTGCTCGACGTCGGCTGCGGCCCGCGGGGCAGCCTGGAGTGGTGCACCGAGGCGTCACAGCGGGTGGGCATCGACACGCTCGTCGAGCGGTACCGCAAGCTGGGCATCGACCGCCACGCGATGGAGTACGTCGCGTGTGGGGCCGAGGAGATCCCGTTCCCGAGCGGTCATTTCGACATCGTCACCAGCTTCAACTCGCTCGATCACGTGGTCGACGTCGACGCTGCGCTGAGCGAGATGGCGCGGGTGCTCGCGGTCGGCGGTCTGCTCGTGATCGTGGTCGACATCCATCGCCGCCCGACGATCGCCGAGCCGCACGCGATCCCGTGGGATCTTCCCGAGCACCTTGCCGGGCGGTTCGAGATCGTGTTCGAGGAGCACCGCGAGAAGCACCCGAGCGGCGCCCGGATGGGAACCGACGCGTTCGATCACGACGACCCGACCGATCGCTACGGCGTGCTCGTGGTGCGCGCGCTCAAGCGGAGATGACGTCGAGCCCGAGTCCGATCGCGACGCCGATCTGGGCTGGGTCGAAGGTGACGAAGCGGACCGGATCGGGGAGCCGCTCGGCCGCCGCGAGATGGATCGCGTCGGTCAACCGCACGGGTTGGATGCGGGCGAGCGTGGCCGCGCGGTCGAGACAGCGCTGGTCGACAGGCACGACGTGGAGACGATCCCATACGAGGCGCACGGCGTCTTCGAGATCGTCGCGCAGCGCCACCTCGTCGGTGAGGCGGTCGATCGCCGGGAGCGCCTCGGTGAGCGCCATCGCCGACGCGCACCACACCGGGTCGGTGCCGAGCGCGTCGACGGTGAGGGTGCGTTGCGGGCCGTCGACGGCGAGCGCGAGCACGGCGCTGGTGTCGAGCGCGAGCGTCATCCGCGCAGCTCTCTGAGCGCGCGGTCGATCCGCACGCCCGACCAGATCTCGGTCGGTGCCGGCGGGCGGAACTCGCCGACTCGGCGTGGCGCGATCAGTGCGCCGGCCGCGATCAGGCGGTCGATGTCGGGCGAGGTCTCGTCGAGCGGTCCGAGTTGGGCGACCGCCCGGCCGTGGCTGGTGACGATCGTGCGTTCGCCGGACTGCGCTCGCCGGACGGCCTCGGCGAGGGTGCCGCGCAGGGCCCGGATTCCGATTGTGTCCACAAGTGTACACAACCAGAATTGCGCGGGGGAGACAAGCCGGTCCACACTGCGCCCCATGAACTTCGCTTTCACCGAGGAACAAGAAGAGCTGCGCAACTTCGTGCGGTCGTTCATGGAGGACAAGTCCTCAGAGGCGACCGTCCGCGAACTGATGGAGACCGACGACGGCTACGACCAGGCCGTGTGGAAGCAGATGGCCGAGCAGATGGGGCTCCAGGCGATCCACATCCCCGAGCAGTACGGCGGGCAGGGCTACACCTACGTCGAACTCGGCATCGTGCTCGAAGAGATGGGTCGTTCGCTGCTGTGCGCGCCCTACTTCTCCTCGGTCGTGCTGGCCGCCAACACGCTGTTGCAGTCGGGCGACGACGCCGCCAAGGCGGCCCACCTGCCCGGCATCGCGAGCGGCGAGACGATCGCCACGGTGGCGTTCACCGAGCCGTCGGGCAAGTGGGACGAGGCCGGCATCACGATGGAGGCGACCGCCGCGGGCGACGGCCACACGCTGTCGGGCACCAAGAGCTTCGTGCTCGACGGCCACACCGCGAGCCTGATCATCGTCGCCGCCCGCACCGCCGCGGGCGTCAGCCTGTTCGCCGTCGACGGCGGCGCGGCGGGCATCACCAAGACCGCGTTGTCCACGATGGACCAGACCCGCAAGCAGGCCAAGCTCGACTTCGACGGCACCCCGGCGACCCTGATCGGCACCGACGGCCGCGGTTGGGACGTGCTGTCGACAGCGCTCGACCTGGCTGCGATCGGCCTCGCAGCCGAGCAGGTCGGCGGCGCCCAGTTCGTGCTCGAGATGGCGGTCCAGTACGCCAAGGACCGCGTCCAGTTCGGCCGCCCGATCGGCTCGTTCCAGGCGATCAAGCACAAGTGCGCCGACATGCTGCTCGAGGTCGAGTCGGCCAAGTCGGCCGCCTACTACGGCCTGTGGTGCGCATCGGAGATGAACGACGAGATGCCGTCGGTCGCGTCGCTCGCCAAGGCGTACTGCTCCGAGGCGTACTTCCACGCGACCGCCGAGAACATCCAGATCCACGGCGGGATCGGCTTCACGTGGGAGCACCCGGCGCACCTGTACTTCAAGCGTGCCAAGAGCTCCGAGTTGCTGTTCGGCGACCCGACGTACCATCGCGAGCAACTCGCCCAGCGGATCGGGATCTGACCTGCCCTGGCCGCGGCGTGCGGGGGGGCGCGCCGCGGCCGGTCGGAATCTGCGTCGGCTCGGGCGCGCTCGTAGGCTCGCCCCGTGCGTGAGCGGTTGGCGTATCTCCATCTCCCGAAAGCGGCTGGAACCTCGATCAGAGCGGCGCTGTCGTCGTACTACGCCGAGGCCGACACGGTGCCGTGGTCGTTCGACCGGCACATGTTCGGCGACTTCGACCGGCTCGCCGCCGTCGACCGGCCCGTGTTCCTCGGCGACCCGACCGGATTTCGCCGGTACCGCTACATGGAGGGCCACTGGTCGCTGCCGACGATCCTCGCCGGGTTCGACCCCGACGACGTCGCGTGCGTGTTGCGCGAGCCCCGCAGCCGGTACCTCTCGCAGTACACGTTCTGGCGGAGCTGGGCCGACGACCAGCACGCGGCGTGGGATCCGTTCGACGCCTCGCTGTACTCGCGCCGCACGCTCGGTGAGTACGCGTCGAGCGCGGCGATCGCGTGCATCTCCGACAACCTCGCGACCCGGCTGATCCTCGGACCGCACTCGCTGATCCCCGCCGACGGGCCGATCGCACCAGCCCACATCGACACCGTCGCGCAGCACGCCTGCCGGCAACTCGACCGGATCGGATTCGCCGACGTGATCGAGCGCGGCGAAGCCACGTACCTCGCGCTCGAAGCGTGGTTCGGCTCGCCGCTGTCGCGAGTGCGGCTCAACGAGACCGATCTCGACCGGGGCGATCGGGTCGATCTCGACGATCTGATGGACCGGCGCACGCAAGCGCTCGTCAACGATCGCAGCGCCGCCGATCTCCAGGTCTGGCACCACGTGCTCGCGGCCCGCGAGTCCGACGCCGCGTCGGCGCGTGCGCTCGCCGATTCGCGGTACGGTGCGGCGCTCGTCAAGATCGCCGTGCGGCATGCGGTCGCCGAGCCCGAGCCCGAGCCCGCGCCCGATTGCGAGCGGCCGCCATCACCAGAGGGGGTCAGAACCCCTCTGGTCGTGCTTGCGCAGCGCCTGATGGCCGTTGGCCGTCGAGCGCGCGACCGGGTGGCCTACCTCCGCGAGCGGCTCACCGCCTGACGCCCGACCCGCATCGCCGGAGTCGGCTGCCGAGCCCATCCGTCGTGGGCGCCGGCGATCCGGGGTCCGCCGCGACGCGTTCGATCGCACGCCGGGTGCGAGCGGTCCGCCGCGACGCGTTCGATCGCACGCCGGGTGCGAGCGGTCCGCCGCGACGGCCGACCACATCGCAACCGCTCCGATGATCGTGCCCCTGCGACGCCGAGCCCGACGCCGAGGCAGGACCTGCGAACACCCGTCGCTCGACCGCCACGGCCGCGCCGGCGGGGTGGTGGCCCGTCGGGTCACGGCGTCGCGGGGCGATCGTCGCCAGTAGCCTGGACGGCATGGACGCCACGACCTGGTCGTTCGCCGTGATCGCCGGACTCGTGACGTTCGCGATCGCGGCCGGAACGATCGGTCGCGAGGCACGCCGGCTCGACGCGATCGCACCGCGTGCCGTGTACCAACTCGACGAGGCGGTCGACTTCGTCGCCGATCGGCTACCGGCGCAGAGCCAGGCCCGGCTCACCCCCGCCGAGGTCGAGACCCTGCTGCGTGCCCACGTCCGCTGGATGCACGAGCAGGGCCTGCAACCCGATCGGGTGGTCGACGCCCGCCAGGAGATCGACGACCGAGTCGTGGTCAGCGAGGACGGGTTGGTCGCGTACCTGCTCGCCGAGGCCGAATCGGCCGATGTCGATCTGCTCGACGACGTCGATGCGGTCAACGTCGTCGACGCCCACCTCGCCTACTTCGATGCAATCGGCGCGGTGGGTCCCCAGGCCCCGCTCGACGACGTGCTCTGAGAACTCAGGGCCTGGGGCCGCCACGGTTGATGACAATGGTGCTGGGTGGGGCTGAGCACGATTCTGCTCGGTGCCACCGAACCCGTCCTGAGGCTGTGCCAGGGGCGTTTCCGGCACCGCGGTTTGGTGCTTCGAGCACGTGTCACAAGCGTCGTGGATCGGTTGGCCGCGACCGACCCCGTCGGCCACGAGCGACGACAGCAGCGAGATCATGGATGTGGTGTTGGAACGATGTGTTGGCATCGAGTCGGCACCGACGAGGTGGTTGCCTGGGTGCGGGTCCCGGGCCCGGGTGGGCGCGGACGGCGTAAACAGACCCGTATGTTCGAGTCGTCTCTCGGTGATCTGGAGGCAGTGGCGTGGTTCGCCGGCGAGGTGTCAGCGAGGTGGCGATGGAAGCGACGGGGTCGTCGTGGAAGCCGGTCCGGTATGTGCTCGTGGACCGGCGTTCGAGTTGACCGGCATCGCATGAACGCGCCCAGCACCACTCACGATCGATTCAGCTCACAGCCCCGATCGCACTCGGCGGTGACCGCCCCGACCCGGACACTCGTGCCCGCCGACGGCCGATAACGCGTCTATCCGTCGGCGGTCTCAAGTGGTGAACGCAACACTGGCGACGGTAGCCGGGGCAGCTGCAATTATCGCTCGGGTCGGCGTGCGCAACGTGCCGGATATCGATCGGGTCGCAACGGACGCCATCGTGAGCAATATCGCTCGGGTTGTTTGCACAGTCATATCAACCGAGGCGTTGCAGCTAAGCCTGGGAGTGGTGCTTGCGTCAAGCGGAGCCAGCGGTCAGATGTCGTCCGCGATGTAGTCGAGGTACTCGTCGAGGTCTCGCATTGGTTTTCCGGTCGCTGCTCGGCGGGCCATGTTCGTCAAGGGCAGAAAGAGCCCGAGGTGGTATGTCTTCACGGCCTTCGAGAACCCGACCAGGACGGGTCGCTGGTAGTCGAAGCTGTTCTTGCTGCCGGTGTAGAACTTCCACTCCAGCTGGCCGTTGCTCCGTTCGATTAGCAACTGGCTCATCGCCAAACTGATGTCGAGCACGATCGTGTTCCAGATCGGGTCGAGCGGGGTGCTGCCGTCTTCATCGATCTCGGTTACGACGTGCTCGTCGACAAGCTTTGTCCAGCCTGCGGGGTCGTTGGTGTAGCCGTTCTGTTCACACAGTCGTCCGAGCAGGTCGATGCGCTCGGGGATCTTGGCGATGGTGTTGTCGTACACCTTGCGTGCGTCGGCGCGCGACATGAAGTGCACGTTGTCGCTCGTTCCGGGCGGCGCCTTGAGCGGGTAGTAGCCGTCGATGTCGATCACGTCGGTCAGCACGCTACCTCGACGATGGTGATGGCGAATCCGAGGGCATTGAGGTCGTCGATGTACTTCTTGAGGGGGCCGGTGGGGCCACTTCGGCCGGTGGTGGGGCTGCATCCGAATCGCCAAACGACCTCTTGGACTGAGTCGTTGAGCAGTAGCTCGACGTCTTTCTGGATTTGCAGGAGGATCTGCTTGCTCTTGCTTGTGCGGCCGACCTTGATTTCGATTGCACGGAGGCCATCTGGAATCTCTTCGACGACGTCGTGGTAGCGGGTGCCGCTCTTGCTATCCCACCGCACCTCGATGCCTGGGATCTCGCCGCGCTTCTTGGGCACTCCAAGCAGGTCAGCGGTGTCGTCGCGGAAGGCGTCGCCGTTTCGCTTGTTGGTGGCGATGGTGTCGGCGGCGTCATCGAGGAGGGTGGCCGCCTCGTCTCCTGCGCCGACGGTTTCGTCAGCGTGTCGGATGACGTCGTCGCCCTTGGTGACGAAGTCGGCACCGGCCTCGGCGATGTCGTCGGTGAAACGGATGGCCTTGCCGCCGACCTTGGCGATCTTGCCGAATGGGACGAGGCCGACGCCGGCAATGGCGCAGCCTGTCAGGTTGGCGTCAGTGATGCAGGAGATCTCTTCGCCGAACACGAAGTCGACGACGGCGTAGGTACCGACCGAGATGGCGTACGCGTTGTTGAATGCTGTCGAGGTGATGCTAGTGAGCCCGAAGCGCACCTGTTTGCAGTACGTTTCCGCAAGGTAGCCGCGCAGGCCGCCGCTGCTGTTGGCGCACTCGGCGTCGAGTCGGTCAGCCGCGATCAGGGGGCTCCATTCGAAGATGCACGAGATCGGTAGCTCGCCTCGCCACGGTGCGGTCGCTTCGCAGAGTTCTCGCTCTTGGCTGATGTACGTCAAGAACTGTTGGTCGTTGAGCAGGATGCTTTCGCGCACCCACTGTTCTTGTCCGAAGTCGGCAGCGGCGTCGAAGGTTTCGTAGACGAGCGGGTCGAGTCCGAACTCGATCTCCGAGGCGTCGTCGATCCAATCGCTGTCGGTGTCGGTCGACCAGGCGCTGGTTCGTACTTCACGCTCGCGGTCGTCGGTGAGCCCGTCGCCGTCGGTGTCGGCGACCCTTGGGTCGGATGAGACGATGTAGTAGACGTTGTTCTCGCCGGGCCCGGTGCCGGTGAGGGTGGCCACGACGAGTTCTTCGTTGTCGGCGAGTTCGTCGGGATCGCTGTGGGGCGTTGTGGGGTCGGAGGTGTAGAGCTTGCGGTTTCCGCCGAGGACTCCGTTGGTTTCGAGGGCGTCGCTCAGTCCGTCGTCGTCGGTGTCGACCGAGCCGGCCACGGGGATGCGTGAGAACACCTCGGGTAGATCGTCCGCGGTGTCGACTTGGTAGAACTCGCCTCCGGTGGCGTCTGCCAGCGCTTGGAGTTGGCTGGTGTTGACGTCGTCGCCGAGAGCGATCGTGTACACCTGGATGCCGGCTTGGGCGGCGCGGTTGGTCTCGAAGCTGCTGTAGGAGCCGACACCGTCCGTGAGCAA
Source organism: Peronia peronii (assembly GCA_039654565.1). Classification (NCBI taxonomy): domain Eukaryota; kingdom Metazoa; phylum Mollusca; class Gastropoda; order Systellommatophora; family Onchidiidae; genus Peronia; species Peronia peronii. The sequence continues at coordinate 11,096 of JBCEWB010060736.1, forward strand.
GATCGCCACCTTCGGGCGATCGACGTCACCATTGCTGATCAGTTCGTCATTGATGGCTTGAACCGCTCGTCCGATGTTGGTCCCGCCGGAGCTGTCGATGGTGCCGACGAACGACTTTGCGGCAGCGAGATCATCGCTGAGGGGATGTACTCGCACGAACGAGTCGAAATCGATGACACTGACTCGGTCACCGTCGATGAGGGCATCGATGAAGTTGCGAGCGGCGTCCTTGCGGACGTCGTTGGGGTCGTTCCAGGACATCGACCCTGACGAATCGATGGCGATCGCGACGTCGATCAATTCGCCGCTGGTGTCACCGGGGTCGGTGTCGACTCGTGGGTTCGGATTGAACGCGCTGAGGGCTGCGTCCCATTCAGGGATGAAGAAGATGGCGAATTTCGTGAAGTGCGGTGTCGTGAACGTGGCCGTTGAGGTCGTCGGGTCGATCGTGATGGTTGCGTTCTCGACGGGAACGAAGGTGCCGAGCGTTTCGTCGAAGTAGTAAGCGCCGAGATCACCGAACTCCTCAACGTCCAGGCCGGTCAGGTCAACGGGGATTGCGACGGTTGCTTGGTCGAAGGAGGTAGAGGAGGTGAGGTCGACGACGGGTGAGACGAGGCCGGGCATGTCGGTGAAGAACGCCTCGGCCGAGAGGTCGGCGATGTTCACGTCACCGGTGCGGTCGCCGGCAGCCGTTAGCACGACTTCGATGCTCCCGTCGATCGACGTCGAGGCCGTGTCGTAGCGGGCGTCGCCGTCGGAGACGCCGTCGCCGTCGGTGTCGGGATTCAGGGGATCGGTGCCGAGTGCGACTTCGTCGCCGTCGGAGAGGCCATCGCCGTCGCTGTCCGTGCCGAGCAACACCGTGCCGAGCGCCAGTTCATCGAGGTCTTGCACACCGTCGCTGTCGGAGTCGGCGGTCTCGTTCGCAATGAGCGGATCGGTTCCTGTCTGGAACAGTTCGACGTAGTCCGACAGACCATCTGCATCGGTGTCGCGATCGTTGGGGTCGGTTCCGAAGTTGGCTTCTTCTGTATTCGTCAGCAGATCGCTGTCCGAGTCCATGTCCACGGCTACGTCGGTCGCGATTCCGTCGACGACCGTGAACGACCGCTTGTAGATGTTGTTCGCAGCAACTGGCGAACCGTCCAACAAGAGTGCATCGCCCGCAGCGAGTTGCAGGCGGGCCCAGTCGAGTTCGACAGCATTGACGTCATCGGCGACGGTGTCCGAGACCAAGTCGATGAGCCGAACGGTTGCTACCCGGTCTGAGAGGGCTAGAAGCTCAGCTACCAAATCACCGGTCGCGTTCCCGGTGAGATCACTTGCGGCTTGAGCGTCGAGAATCGCGTCGGCGCCACGGTCGAACGGAGTGCTGTCGAGGTAGTCGTCGCCGGCAACTTGGTCGAGGTCGCCGACGATCAGCCCGGCGAGGTCCGTGGTGCAGCCGCCCGCATTCGGGTCGAGGGCGTTGATGGCGGCGATGCGTGCGTCGAGACCAGACCCGGGTGAGGAGTTCCACGCCGACGCCCGGAGTTCGTCGATCGACGGGACTGAGGTGAAAGCGACCGGGCATGGGTCGTTGACGAGTGTGCTGTTCTCGCATCGGTCTAGATCTTCACCGTCGACGCAAGTGTCGGAGCCGTTGCCGGCGAGCACCCGGTCGACGCCAGCACCGGCTCGGACGGTATCGTTGCCGTTGTCGACGTCGATGGTGTCGTCACCGGAGCCTGAGTCCACGAGATCACGCCCGTTGTCGGTGGTGACGGAGTCGTTGCCGTTGCCGGAGAAGACCGTGTCGTTGCCGTTGCCGACCTCGATGCTGTCGTTGCCATCGCCGGTCACGACCGTGTCGTTGCCGTTCCCGGTAATGACCGTGTTGGTGCCGTGCCCGACGATGACCGTGTCGTTGCCGTTGCCGGAGTCGATGGTGTCGTCGCCGTCGCTGGTGGCGATCCGGTCGTGCCCGGCACCAGCGTCCACGATGTCGTTGCCGGTGCCGGTGATGATCAAGTCGTCGCCGGTGCCTGAGTCGACAACATTCGTGCCGTTACCGGCGTGGATGATGTCATGGCCGTTCGAGTCTCTGATCTCGTCGTCACCGTCACCGCCGGTGTGGTACTCGTCGCCGTTCGAGTCCTCGAGCAAGTCGTTTCCGGCTCCGCCATGCAACTCGTCGTTGCCGTTGCCACCGTCGAGTTCGTCGTCGCCATCGCCTCCGAACAAAACATCGTCGCCGTTGCCGCCGTGGAGCGTGTCGTTGCCCCCAAGGCCACAGATGACATCATCGCCATTCGTTCCGACGAGCTCATCATCGCCGTCGGTTCCCACGATCACGTTGGGGCCACCTGAAACACACAGGTCTGAACTGGCCGGCGCGGGTTGGGCCAGAGTCGCGCTCGAGGGCACTGCGAGCGTGGTGAGAGAAACGGCGGCCGCTAGCGCGAGCCGAAGCAGTCGTAATCTCATGATCGGATCCTTCTGGTGGATGAGCGAACGCTCGAAGTTCGATGAGCGGCCGGGACCCTAGGTGGCTGGTGTCGAACAGACGCTGCTCGACGGGTGGTGAGGGCCATGTTGTGGGGTTGTGTGTGAGTGGTGCG